>NESQ01000147.1:0-195942 GCA_003070745.1 Tuber borchii | reverse complement strand
GAGCCAGGGTGTGGGAAACGGCGGAGCCAGAAGGTTGGAAAGAGATCAGTATATAGACGAAAGAGATCAGGAGTAGTATATACCAGTAGACATAGAAATTGAAATTTCTTGAATTACACTAGTCAGACCGTGGGTGAAATTTACAAGTAGTACTACTAGTATCGTGGGCTAGAGCTACTAGTACGTCGCTCCCCCGAAAGAGATTGGATGTCGCTCCATGAGTGAGAGAGTGCGTCGGGAGGAGACCCAGAAGGGGCAGGGAAAGAGGGTGTATTGGGGAGGCGTCGGGACGTAGGAAAGAGAATAGGAATGAAGAGGGGCGTCCTGACGATACATTAGGGCCAGGGGCGGTGGGGAGGCGCCAGGACGCCAGTGGAGTGAAACCCAGCCTTCAGACGCAACGGGCGTTAAAACTCACGTCAGGACGCACGGAACGCAGGGGACGAAAAAATTGACCAGTGATACGTCAGAACGCAGCGCCCGCGCGTCAGACGCATGTTAAATTTTTGCTAATGTTCTCTATCATTATCATCGTCATCAGAGTCGCCAGGGTTTGGGTCTCCACCAGTATTACGTGGCGGAGGCGGGAGTGGTGGCGGGTTTAATCCTTCTTTTCCTTCAACTTCTTTTCCTTTGTCTTGCGGAGTTGGTGCTGAGTTTTTTGTTTTGTTGGTAACATCGTGTGTTTCCAAAGGTTTTGTCAGAACCCGGTTGGAGGGTCCAGGTTCGTCATCTGCCGCAACTGAAGTAGCTACTAAATAAGCCATTAATTGGGCTTCGAATTTTCGGACAAGGTTGTTGATTGCGGCTTGTGATTCTTTAGCCTGTTAATTTAAGATCGCTTGTGCTTTCTTGTAATTATCGTTGAATTGGGCCGCAGTAATTTCGTCCTGTCGTTTCAACATTTTTGCTGCTTCGATCTTTTGTTTCTCGAGTTCCTTTTTCCATCTCGCCTCTTGCTGATCAAATTGGCGTTTCAGAAAAAACAGTTGTTCAGCCAATTCGAGGTCTCGGCTTTGGGAGTCCTGGTTATCGCCAGCCCGTTGCTCTTATTGTAGCCTAAAAGCTTCTCGGACTTCTTCTCTTAACCGATCTTGTTCTACTTTCAGAGCACTTTGCAGTTGTAGTAGGTATTGTCGGTGTTCGGCGAATTCTGCTTCAGTAACTTCTTCATTTCTGGCTAAGTGTCCATCGAATAGTCGGAGGTTGGTATACGCTGCCTGAATCTCAGCTCTGAAGCTACTTACTGCAAGATGTGTTTCATCATGGCTTTGCTGGATTTCTCCCAAGATGAACCAGAAAGCCTCTGCTAATTGGTTTCTGAATTGCACATACGGGTTGGGGCGAATTCTGGAAGGTCTTCATCAACTCGGACTTGATATTGCAAGGAAATGTGAACCTGTCCTACTCAGGGCAAGGGACCCAGTAGTAGGAGTATCTGAGTTATCAGTGGGTGGTACCGATCCTATCAGTGTGGAACTGTTGTCACTGGTATCCATTGGATCGGTAGGTGGTGGATCAGGGGAGTCTGATTGTCATTAATCAGACATGATGAAAGGTACGCAATATTGAGGGGAAGTAGCACTCAATAATTACAGAGGGTAGGCTAATGTTTTGCTATAGTAAACGCTTTACTATAGCTTCGGTAGATTCGGAAGTTGTAATTTTGTTTCTTATCGTGAATGTTCCAAATGGTTCGAAGTGCTATGGTTCGGAGGTTTCTTTCATAGTTGGGACAATACACTGGAAAAAAGTTGTGTAGGATAGCTTGTTTGCACTTCTTGCAAGAAGGGCACTGGAAGAAGCTATCGCAGTCATAATATTGCCTTGGCATATGAGAGGTTAAGGTATTGTGGAGGAGCCTTGGTGACTTGAGGGTAATAATATAGTGTTACGGGGTAACTAACTCAAAGAAATAGAGAAAGCTAGGCCGTATTATATTCGAGATAACGGAGGGAAGTCAGGAAGGCTCAGGACATCAGCAAAAAAACAGCCTGCCCCCTGTGCCTCATGTCGTTCAGTTTTACGTTTTGGCACATCGTGAGTCCTATGATCGTGATATTAAAAATCCCGTTAGTTTGACTAAAGAAGATGATATTAATTCTGTTTTCTGCAAAATATGAGCAATTTTTATTAAGAACTCACAGACCTTTTACATACCGAAGTTGAGAAATTTGAGTTCATAACATACAACTTTGTAATGTAAAATGTCTATGAGATATTGATAAAAATAGCTCATATTTTGCTAAAATTAAGATTTGTATATGATCATTAGGGGACACAATCGGAAGCATCATGATTAACCGAGGTCACTCGCGATTAGCCAAAACGTAAAACTCAACGACATGGCTCACCGTGGAGCACAAAAGACCTATTTTTTTTTTGCTGATGGAGATGATAGTTCGATAAAGGTAAAGTAATAAAATAGAAGTTCTCGAATTTTTAAACTTGATAACTTGTTATATTGTTAAGGTCTCTTTTCCGTTGCTTGATTTTTCTCAAACTCCGGGGAATAGCCCTTACTACTTATACTAAATTCTCGCTACTTCCCGTTTCCTAACAATCATGTATCTTTCTAAGATTTCATCTTTGTCAAAGGAAGTGCGAACACTCTTTGACCCTAAATAATTGCCCCACTCGAACTCAGAGAACTCCCGACATCTATTTCATCTGAGGGTATCCCCACTCCACCAGTAGATAGTCTTTGATCTCTTCGCCCTAATAGACTAAGTTCATATATGTGGTGGCAATGCCAACATACCAATAGTCTTTTATCGTGAACTATCGAGTGATCAGCTCGAATAGCCAGATAATAACACATAACATCAGCAAAAAAAAAACCTGTCTTTTGTGCTCCATGGTGAGCCATGTCATTGAGTTTTACCTTTTGGCTAATCGCGAGTGACCTCGGTTAATCATGATGCTTCCAATTGTGTCCTCTAATGATCAGATACAATTCTTAATTTTAGCAAAATATGAGCTATTTTTATCAATATCTCATAGACATTTTACATTACAAAGTTGTATGTTATGAACTCACATTTCTCAACTTCAGTATGTAAAAAGTCAGTGAGTTCTTAATAAAAATTGCTCATATTTTGCAGAAAACAGAATTAATATTATCTTCTTTTGTCAAACTAATGGGATTTTCAATATCATGATTATAGGACTCACGATGCGCCAAAACGTAAAACTCAACGACATGAGGCACAGGGGGCAGGCTGTTTTTTTGCTAATGAATACATAATATGCATATGCACCGGATAAGAAATAAAGTATTCTTACTTTATCTTTCCAATCAGTAATTATCTTCATTGAACGTGAGTTCTTCCGGTATCCCGAGTAGTCAACATGGATGCCTTCAGTTGCCCCCTACAACGGTGAGTTGAGGTTGGACATATGCTCCTCCATTACGGTGGCGCAGTCTCTACTAATAATACTGGTGAGCTATTCTCGTGTGCGTAACAGGAATTGGGCTTTCCCAACTTTGCCAACACTATCCCGGTCTCAAATGATCAGATAAGTTACCCTTAATCAATAATCTATTTCTCAACACCAAACTAAATACTATAGCCAGAGGCTACTGGTTCACAGATCTAGTCAAAGCACAGCGCCTGCAGATTTTAGTATATATTTATAATGAAGAAAGCTATAATAGTACTCTATAAGCTTGATATTGATGATCTTGCAGCCTGCAGACCAAGAGCAGAATACCTGCTAGAGGAGGATAGGTTTACTTACCTGCTAAGAAACTATACAGTAGTTTTTTCACCATTTCCCCTGATTATTTTGAACCAGTCTAAGTTTAAATTCTATCAGATTTAGTAGATATTCAATTTCTTTTAGATTCATGGTACCACAGATCTTAGATACAATATACATACAATATTACTCCTGCCCTAAAAGGAAAGACATGATGGATAAGGAGTTTCTAGATAAGTTGATGGCCCGTTTATTTATCTGATAGCAATCATATTATATTATTCACTGCGATGATGGTGGACTAGAACATTTATCTATAATATTACTTTCATATATACCAGTTCTAATAGTAAGATAAATAATGCACAGTTGTAGTTTTCAGAAGCGTCCGGACCTCTCTGTCCACAGGCATCTGGATGCTCTTAAAAAATGCTAGTACTGAGAGGGGTGATAAGGTAGCTTACAAGCAGACAGGCTTACTAGAACTCCACATATATACATGGGATGACACTGGAGAGATCTGATGCGGATGAATAATTGAGTAGATCAGGACTACATTGAAGGCTACAATTAAGAAGGAGTGGGGAAGGCATATTGAGAGAACAGAGGGATATTCCAATGATGAGAACACTTTGAGACGGGAGTTTAAAATCGATTCAGAGGCAGATAAATTAGAAGCACCTAGCGGCCATGCAGATATAGGGAGAGAACATGGTCAGCGTGTGCCATAATAGGATCAAGGGAGGAATCTGGGAGTATGAGATGATACAGCTCTATTGTGAGAACTGGCGAATGCACTATTACAGGTTGAAGAAACTGACTGAGAGGAAGTTAATACCCCTATTAGTATTCAATTATCGTATATGTATACTATGGTGATATAATAAGGGAATAAAATAAATGAATTATAGCAAGAGTGTCAGAAAATGACAAAAAATTAAAGTGTAGAGGCCTGTAAGAGGACGTCAGATGTACAATTGCAGGCACAAGAGATATGAGAGGGTGTCTGGTAAATACTGATAAGCCGGGCAGGAATGAATATGTAGTCAGGCAGACAATTGTAGATTCAGAAGGCAGGAGAATGTATTGGGCAAACAGTGAAAGGTCAGGGGTGACAGACAGTATTCAGAAAACATAAGAATATGTCAAACCGATAGTGAGAGGCCAGAGTTGGTAGACAGTAGGGCATCCAGTAGATGAGATGGATTTGAAAGGGAGGAGGGCCAAAGGGCCAAAGAGGAAGAACTTCTGCCAGATTTGTAAAAATATGCAATGAGTTCAGAGGCCACAGGAAGATGTACCAAACTTGTAGGAGGGTTCAGACAAAAAAGGACTAGGAGAGGAACTGCAATTATTTTTCCCTCTTCTCCTTTTTCGTCCATACCTCACTATAAGCTTAGTTCATCTCTCTGTAGTCCCTAAACTCATTGTGTATTCTCCTATATGTGGTAGACAAAGTCAGGGCAAAATAAGATATCATAGGAAGAAAACAGTCAGGTAGGAGTATGTGAGTGGGGTATTAAGTGCTCAGTCAGGAAGAGGTTATGCAGTTGGCACAGGTTTACTGGGGAGAACTGCTTCAGGCCACATCTCATACGTCTGAATGTAAAAGGGTCAACTCCTGAGAAAGCGAGCCAGGATGTTCGTATCAGAAACTGGAGTTTACGTTATAAGCATCTGGAGTGTCAGGTGCACAGGCCGAACAGGACAACCAGATATAAGATAATATTATTGCTAATGCAGGTGGGCTTTTATAGCTAGGGAGGTCTAACTGGTATACTAGGATTTCCCCAATATGACAATACTCGAAGCTTGTAGCTAACTCGATATAATCTGTAAGGGTTTTCAATACATTGAGGAGTGAGCCTTAAACTCTCTCTAGGTTGTCTTCACTTTGGTCCTGGCTTTTTTTTTAACTCCAGCATAGAATCTTTCAGCCGGCAATAGAGAGAGAACTGGATGCACTCAAACGCGTTCTGAAGGTCTTAGTACCATGGTTTCAAATCGGGTATGGGCAATAGAGCATTAAGATATTCTACTATCTTTAATGCAGCAGATATGAGAATAGTTATATTGTTTTTACAGCAATTCTAATCTTGGTTTACATTTCACCAGCCCCATAATTCATCTTTATGAAGTGAGGTTCGCAATCATAGGTCAAAGCGGATGATGAGTAGCTCAAGATAGTCATAAAGAGTCATATTTTCCGTCCACGGCTCGTATCCGGAAGACAAACCTTAATTCAACCTCTTAGCGCGAGGTCCCATTATTCGAGTTCTTACGGTACCTCTTTCAAACTCGTCCACTTCTCTGCAACTCGTCACTAGTTGTCTACAACACAAACACCACTACGGTATTTTCCGCCGTTCACGAACCGCAACTATGCCATCATTTAGATCATTCCGAGGTTTTTTCCCTCGTATTTCCATGTTTCAAGGTATCGGGGCTATTAACACTGTTTAGATTTTTTGCAATTGTAGGGCACACCGGTGCAAACGTTGGTACTACGATTCTTCCGCAGCCGCTTTGTCCACCGCCTCATCTTCCGCGCCGCCCAAGGATTTTTCCAATCGCTTGCCACCGGAATGCAAGTAGAATTTGTTTTTGCGATGGGCCACTTGATGAATGATGGACCTGAGCCGAACGCACCTACGCTGAACGCACCTAAGCCGAAGGTACAATACCCGAGCCGAACGCCCTAGAGGAAAGTATGAACTAGGTGACATGGGTGGTGGGCGAGCATTTTATTCTAGATATGTCACTGTACAACGGTTTGTTTTTTGTTTTTGTTTTTGTTTTACTCTTGTATAATGAGTTCTTAGTTCTGTAAAAAAAAATGACAAGACATTACACTCCGGCTTCTACAGTACAGTACACATCAAGTATGAAACATCCCCCTCATTGCCGTTCCACGAAAGAGGTAGAGGCAGACTGGGAGGGGGTAAGGGGATGGAGAATCGAAGAGAGGGTTTCTTGGAATGTGGTTTCCATCGAGCCCTAGGGCTCATAGTTCTTCAGCGGGTGGGTAAAGATAGGGATAAAGTTAAATCTGATTGAGACGAATATTGCCATGATGCTCGGAACCCCACGGCGGAAAAGGCACACGATCGAGGCGGAAATGGAGCAGGGATGGCCTGGCTACAGCGGTCTGCTGCATGGCAAACGGTGAGTGCCTCCTACAAGGGTCAGGCAATAAAGAGTGGAACGGTGCAGGGGGGTTGGGGATGATTTTAGACAAAAATATGGAACGCTGCAACCGAACTGCCCTCTTACAGAAAATATGTTGCGATGGTGAAGTAGCTCTTAAACCACACTCTATGTAACATGCTTTACAATAAAGTCATTAACTTCAAAGGTTGGTCTGTTTGGCCAACACCTCTATTTACAAGAAAATATATACTACAGTATGATAGAGAAGAGTATCCTCTACACATACTAGATACTACAGAATTTTTATCTCTTGAATGAGCCTGAGCCATTAGGTTTTCCAGCCAAATTATGAGGATGACAGCACTAATTGGAATTACAGTTTAAAAGGTTGGGCACCATGCTTAGCAAGCACCTCTTAGTGTTTTATTTGGTGGCAAATGTGCTGGAGCAGAGGTCATCTACATCACTCACAGAGATTTTCCTTTATTCATTGCATGGGAAGGGAAGAATCATAGATTCTCTGAATGTTTCTCTCAGAAGTGTACCACTGCCACTAAGACATTACTTAGAACAGTACAACTACCGGGTGGAAGGTCTTGGCACCCCCCCCCATTTTGCACCAAAAGTATCTTACTTTATAGGCATTTATCAAGCCCTTCTAATGCAAACAAAAATATACAGGTAATTAAACCAGAGTGGAGAGTCCATGAAAATTTGCCTTGTCACAATTTTTTTGTTTTGAAAAAATTCTGTCAAGGATGGTGGTGGTGCATTTGGCAGTTGGGCAAGTGGTACTTGCAATTTTGTATGTGAGCCCCATACAAAAGATACATCTATATAATATTAGCTATGGAATACCTACAATAGCTGTTAACTAATGTAACATAAGAGCACAAAAAGGCCATATAATCAAATTTCATGGAATTTCCTACTATCCATAATAATTACCATCATTGTTTACTCCATAATATAACATTATTAAGTTTGTGAAGTGGGATACTTTTGGTGTAAAATGGGGGGGGTGCCAAGACATTCCACCCGGTAGTTGTACCGATCTTTATTGCCTGACCCTTGTACCACGACAACGAAGCTCATCCCCATCTTCGCGAAAATTCTGTCCCAACAGAGTTCAATAATTCACGAGGGTACGAGTCGCACGATTCCTCCAGTCACACCGGAGAGGATACTTTTTACTGCCTTGCTCTAACGACCAATCCTCGCGGGATAAGCATAGGAAGAGTGCATTCTTGCAATGGGTAACAAGCATTAGTACGAAATATGACAAGTCGGCCAGACAGACGATTGGGAACTATGAAGTATGTTCTCAAAGAGACTGCCCAGATAAAGTCCCCACTAAGAGGATGGAGACAGATAGCCATGTATTTATTCCAAGGCAAAAGTGCAACCCCCGCTAGACCGTGATCAAGCGCGCCAACCACGGAACGAGGGAGAGGTGGTATAGTATATTTTCCACAAAATCCGCTCTCACATACCCTACACCGCAGGAAGTTTCCCCCCGCCGAACAAGATGCCACAGGTGGTGCGGGAAAGCAAGTCCGGGGGAGTCTCCCGGAGAATTTCGCCTCAGCGGATATGTGGCGGCTAGATGGCCAGGATAGATCAAGATCCATTTGCCGCAACAAGAGGAACATCCCACCCCCATCCTTGTCCGCAGTGCAAATGTTCTGTGGATAATTGATAGCCGTATTGGTGGGCAGAATAGAACTTGGCCTCAAAAGTGCGGACAGTGGAAGCGACCGATGTTAATCTTTGACCTGGTGATTACCCCCAACTGGGATACTCTTCCTACACATAGCAGTCACTCTGGGGAGCAGAATGGGTTTTGAATGTTGGTTGAGATTGAAGGGAAAGTTGGCATTGGTGCCGGATACACCGGGCAGTCACAGGGTCCGGACACTGGTGTCTTGATGGATCTATCGTGAGTCCCATTTCCATCTGCATCGCCGCAATTTCTGACAAAGGTAGTCCGTCTGCCTCCCGTACATCCTTTTTGAGCATGAATTCGTGGGCGAAACGGATCGTAGGGTCGATGGACAGCACGAGGGATAGAGTCGAGGTAATGACTTTTCAATGCGGTATGCCGAATAACGTGTACACTCTCAATGCTTCAGGATATTGAGGTTTGGTTTCGGGGAGAATATGGGAATCTACCAATCCTGTGAGTTGGCTGGCTCAGGTGGGGGGTTATCAACATCACCAAGCTATTTTTTACCGTTTGGACTGCCCCACCTCCGAACGGAACCTTGTATACAGTTCGCTGTCTAAACCTGCGCATTCTCAGGCCACCAAGTTCCCGTCTTGAAGCTCTCATGGCGACCACTCACAGGTTGGTGTCTTTTTTGAGGGATAGAGCACGATCTGTAGTCCTGAGGAAGTGATTATCATCAGATGTTAGGTTGAAACTAGCCTGTCTGCCTTGTGATTGGAATTTTAATAATATTATCCCTTCCGCCGCTGAGACATGCTGCACTAAGCAGGGATGTCAAAGCCACTCCGAATACGTCTCACACTAACTACATCGGGTTTCTGATTGCCTGGATTTGCACCACGATAATATCTGGATTTAACTTGGCAGCTTCAAATGGGGAATATAGCTGCGCTACCGAGCACCCCTGCTTAGTGCAGCATGTCTCAGCGGCGGAAGGGATAGGAGTCGTGGGATGGAGGGGCTCCGACTGTACCAGGAGCTTAGTAAAGATTATGATAGGCTCCGGAAGCCTGAACCCTCTATTTTACTTTTATTTCTAGAAATTCCGGTGACATCCCGCACCCCAGAACCCCCATTACTAAGGGGTGCTCTGGATATTGCAGCACAGTACCCCCCTACCATCAGCATATCCCATAAGAATACTTAAGTCATAGTCAATCGCTACCGTAATGGTAGTAACTTGCCGTCAATAACTTATTACAGGTACACCTCCTCCCACCATTCTGTAGACTGGGGGTGCCCTCAACGAGGCGACGCCCTCAGCGAGGCTTGGCAAATATTAGTAGGTAGTTTTGGTTGGACTTGCCCTTCTTTACTACGTTGCCTCGCTGAGGGCGTCGCCTCGTTGAGGGCACCCCCAGTCTACCCTAGTATCAACTCGTGAGAGCAGGAATTCGGAAGCGATTCAAGTTGGCCACCAACCAACTACCAGTACGGTCCAGTACTAGTACCCCCTAAAATTTGATTGAATCCTAGCAATAGCCCAAAAGAACAAATTGAGTATGGGGATTTCTAAAACCAGCAAGAGGCTCTGATAGGCACCTCTAAATCACTTGCTCGTATGATTCAAGTGTATGATAGCTCTCTGATCACCTACGCATCGCACACTGCCTTACAGTGGTTAGGCCAACCACCCCGCTTGACTCAACCTCAAAAAAGTCACCATACAGCCTATTACCTATGATACACTCCAGTACTAAACCCACCAATAAACAATCACGCAGACCCCTCCTCCTCCCCGACCACGAGCAATCCAATTTGGACCAACTTAGGCCTCCCCCTCATCCCCACTTTCTCGTGTGATAATCGCGTGGCTATGCGTGTGAGGGACGTGCCCAACACCCGCGCGGTCGATCCCGCGACGCCAACGATCTGCCATTTCCAGCCATCCATCCCGCCTTGGCAAAAACAAAAAAATAGTATATCATGATTAGGAAGGGGTATGCAAGCGGGGTTGACTCAGAATGCGATTGTCTGGGGTTTTATTCACGATGCATTTCCCCAGCCCGGGCACGGGCTTTGAGGCGAATCGTTAGAGTGCTTCTTGGGGATACCTTAAGGTACTAGTACTACCGGTACCAGCAAATGGCAGCATGGATGCTCGGAAGGCGGCATGGTACCGGTATGATAGGGTGGCACTGCGAATTGAGGTTGTCTGTGTTACTCGAGTTCAGTGTGGTGGGTTGTGGGGAGGGAGAGGCTGTAAGCCACTGGGGGGGTCAATCGCTGTATTGATTGGGCCAAGTGCTCGTATCTTGCCCAATGTTTCCAAGGCGATTCGACAGTAATAAACAAAGCTTTAATCCCTGTTAACCAAGTCTTTTTCTTTCTTTCTCTCCTTTGTGCATTGGCACAAGACGTTACAAGCAAAAAGCGCTGCCTAAGAAATTAGAAGAAGGGTGACCGTTGAAGCGCTAGAAATCCTTTCGAACCCTAGTCTGGGGAAATGGAAAGCTAGTCCAAGTTGGAAGGGGGAGCTCAACCCGGGGTACTCTCTTATCGTCGTCATCATCGCGATCAATCAATCTCGTCCACCTTTCTATCTTTCCCTCGCTTCTATTCCCTCCCTCCCTTCTTCTCCTCGTTACAACCGTCGCTTCTCCTCCTTCTGCATCGCCACCACTGCCTCCCTCTCGCCCCGTTCATCCGGCTCCCCTCTCTCCCTCTTCCTCTCTCCCTTCACTCTCTCCCTACAGTATTCCCTCTTTTCTCCGTAACCTAAACCTCACCCCCTTTAACCAACAAAAAAAACAGCAAATACAAAATGGACCCCCAAGTAGGAGGTTGGCACTACAACAAGAATAGCGAACCACCCCTACATTGGGACACCTCCCGCGACGCCATCAAATACTTCCGAGTTGTACGATGGATCGACGCAATTGCCGCAAACTGCTACTCTCCAAACGAGAAGGACCCATCCGAATCCCCGCCCATCTTCGTCCTGCCCAACGGATCTCTCCCCCCCACCTCCACCGCCTCCTCCACCTCCGCCGATACCGCACCCCCGCCAGCAGGGACGCAACTCCCTCGGCAATTAAGGTACTTTGAAATCCGGGGCGACGACGAAGATGATGA
The DNA here is from genome assembly GCA_003070745.1 of Tuber borchii. Lineage (NCBI taxonomy): Eukaryota > Fungi > Ascomycota > Pezizomycetes > Pezizales > Tuberaceae > Tuber > Tuber borchii. Next base: position 184,286 of record NESQ01000147.1, on the reverse strand, counting down.
GGAGCCTGTTGGATATGGCGGGCGTGCGAATGATGGGCAAGGGTGGAATGCGCAATTACCCGAAACAACACTGGCACCGGGTGGACATAGTAAGAAGCCGCAGACGCTGTGGGCTGGGCCCAAGACTTTCAAGGCTAAAGGGAATTTTTACGAGTTGAGGGTGGAGAAGGTGCTCACGGTGGGGGGAGGAGGGCGTACAGTTTCTGGATCGCTTGTCGGGAGCGGCGCCCAGCAGGGTGTCCCGGCGGTTGGATATGCCTACGGGAATAGAAGTACCACGGAATCATTTGCTGAAGTCGCAAGTCGTGCAGAAGGGGCTGCAGCAGCGGGGAGAAACGGGGGAGGTAACGGAGGAGGAGGTGGTGGTGTGTATACTTTCTCACCGAGAGGCCGCACTGGGGGGATGAGGGGGGCCGGGCGTGGGAGGGGTATCGGCGGCGGCGGTGGTGGTAGTAGAGGTGGAGGGGGTTATCGGCGTGACGGGTTGCTTTGAGATACCCGGTCTCTGATCCAATGCATAGCGCTTTTGTCTGTGAAACTGTTATTATACGGATATTCACTCGATCCATTCGCAAAGATGGGACACTTTCTACACGTTTTTTTTTCCTTCTCATTTGTCTTCTTTACTCTCTCTCCTAATACAAAAAACTAAAAGAAAAAGTTATTTATTTCTTCTCTTTTCCTCTTTTTTTTTTTTTCCAATTTCGCCAAGCGGGAGTCCGGATCATTCATCTAAGTTAGTGGGAATAGGTTTAGGGTGGCTTTCGTTGCAGTTTCTCTTCTTTTTCCATTCTTTCATTCTTTCTCTTGGGCAGATCTGGCAAATAGCGGAGCGGTAGACTTTAGGTTCGTGTTTGCGTCCACCTTTAATCTTCTGCTTCCGGTATTACGGTAGGGTGCTCTTGCCATGGTGTCTTCTCGATATGATGGGATGGGATGAAATGTTGTACCAGTATGCGCCCGCTACCATACCACACTTAATCCTTCTCCCACCGGTGTGTTTCCTTCCCTCTCTTTCTCTCGGTCTTTCTTACTCGTATGATGATTACATGACTACCATAACTTTTCTCCCTAGGACCATAAACCTTTTACCACCATACCTACTTTGTATTTTAAATTCCAAGTTTCATTTTTCCTTGGGTGCATTGGAATTGTTGGATTTTCATTTCGTTCTCCTGCTATCCCCCTTTCCCTACTTTCTCCTTCTTGGTTTCGGGTTGGTGAGTGCAAAAAGTACCGATTTACATTAATTTCTAAGTAATTTTCGTTTTTTCTTTCTTCCTTACCAGGCGTCAGAGCTCTTCTAATGGAGGCCAAGTATAATAGATATCTTATCCCAAGGTGTGCAGTGATCCCAAGCCGTATAGTACAGTGCACTGCATAATATATCACAGCACGGGAGTTTACTATCGTTGTGCTGTGGTGAATCACGCATAGCGATGAAGTCCAATGTTGTGGTATCATATGTATTTAGGGTTCTCTAGCCAGGATGTGTCCTTAGCAACAAGTAAGGACCAGGGACTTACCATACCTGTCCTCCTAGGTATGAAGTACCCGAAACAGGGATCAAGGAAATACATGTATTGTACCGATACTTGCATGCAGTAAAGAATGTGTCTGTAACCGGGTGTTAGATACCGGTATGCCCTCCTCTGCGTTCCGGTACTTCTTGCTCAGGGCAAGTGAAGAAGACGTCGAAATTGGCTTTTACCGGTAAGTTAAACATTGTTTCGGTTGACTCTAGTGATTACCCTTATCTACGGTATCATTCATCACATCATACCGATCAACCTCGCGAGCACCCGTTACCACAGCAACCCTACCGCCCTAACCAACCTACAAACCCCACGCCAATCCTAACACGGGAACCAAAACAAGATGCGTCTTCCCGCTCGAGCGCGGCGGCGTTCGAAGGGCGACAACACACACACGCCATCGCATCACAGCTGGGCAGTCTAACTACCGCGGCTGATAACAAGCCCACCTCCCACCCACTCACATTCCCTCACTCACTCATTCCCGGCGAGCCCTCTGTTCTTTGCTCTCTCCTTCCTTCTCTTCTTCTCTTCCTTTCCCTTCCTTCACACTCACTAGCTTTCTACTCTTTGGCCGCTTTCTTCCTCTTCTTATTCCTTCTCTACCGCTTTTCGTCCGTTGCGATATTACACTTTGTCTTTTAATCGAGGTGTTGTATTTTATTTGATTCATTGAATTGTCGCTATGGCGGCGGGTTTGGCGTCAAAATTTGAGGTTTTAGAGGAGTTGGGGAGTGAGTTATACATCCACCTTACTCCCGATGAATGCACGGATACATGACTAACGTTCAATTTTAGGTGGGAGCTTTGGCATTGTTTACAAGGCAATAGAAAAGGAGTCTGGGACTGTGGTTGCTATTAAACACGTTTGTTTCATCCTTTCCCTTTGAGGAATAGAAGGAGGCGACGGGGCTAATTGGGAGTTTCCGCTTCATTTTCTCACAGATCGATCTAGAGTCTAGCGAGGATGACATTCAAGAGATTCAGCAGGAGATCTCTGTGCTGAGCACTTGCGCTAGTCCTTTTGTCACCCAGTATTACGGGAGTTTTGTCAAAGGGTACAAGTTATGGATAGGTATGCTATTTGCGCTTTTGACATAGCATGGGGGGAATTGTCAATACTAATGTCGCGCAGTAATGGAATACCTTGCCGGCGGGTCCTGCCTCGACCTGTTAAAACCCGGCCCCTTCAGCGAAGCCCACATTGCCATCCTAATGCGAGAGCTCCTCCTAGGGCTAGACTACCTCCACCGAGAAAACAAGATTCACCGCGACATCAAAGCGGCCAATATCCTTCTCTCCGGTACCGGGCAAGTCAAGCTCGCTGACTTTGGCGTGGCGGCACAACTCAGCAACCTCAAATCCCAGCGCAACACATTTGTCGGGACCCCCTTCTGGATGGCCCCGGAGGTGATCTCCCAGACTACGGGTTACGATTTCAAAGCGGATATTTGGTCGCTCGGGATCACCGCAATGGAGCTCGCACAAGGGGAGCCGCCGAACGCAGCCATCCACCCGATGAAAGTGCTATTTCTGATCCCAAAGGAGCCAGCGCCGAGGCTAGAGGGGAATAGGTGGTCTAAGGATTTCAAAGACTTTGTGGAAAAGTGCTTGAATAAGGATCCTATCAAGAGGGCTAGCGCGAAGGAGTTGCTGAGGCACAAGTTTATCAGGAATGCTGGGAGGACACAGTTATTACAGGACTTGATCGAGAGGAAACAGAAGTGGGTGGGAAGTCAGGGTGGTAGACAGGTGCATCCAAAGTTGTACCAGGCTACAATGTTTGTTCTAACATTCCTTACCGAGCTCATGCATATGCTAATGGTTGTGGGGTAGGAGCACAATGGCACTTCAGGTAGACGAAGACTGGGACTTTGATACCATAAGAACAAACCCACACTCCACCTTCCGTCACCAAGGCTTTGAAACGATAAGAGGAGGCCGGAGCGTATCCAATTCTTCGCACTCCTCAGACTTTGATGAGATCCCCATAAGCGTCGCTCTACAGAGTCTAGCCCTCAACTCAGCCCCTCATAGCGAAAATACAGGCCCTAGCCGGCGCGTGGCTTCACCATCACCATCACCATCGAAACCGACTCGTGCAGGGACAGCCCGAAGGAGGAGCCCTCCAAATGCAAGCCCCAATTCTGCTCGCCGCGAGCAGCTCCACCACCACCACCACCACCACCGACACATAACCAAAGAGTCCCAAGTCCTCCACAACGACCCCTCCCGCTCCCCCTCCCCGGAACCGCAATCCCACACAGCAAAGTCCACATCGACCGTACGCCCCGTTAGAAGAGTTTCTGAGAAAAACAATAGACCTGGCAATGCTACCACCTCTTCTTCCACTTCGTCTTCCAGTACCCCTTCGACGGGCATTACTTCCCAACCCTCCCAACCCTCCCAACCCCCAGATGCGCAAAGCCTCTACAATTCCATAATCCACACTTCCCTCGCACAATTGACCACAAATACCTCCGCAGCCCCGCAGGAACACCTTGCTGCCGCCCGCCTATCGTCGGCATGGTCCTCACTAAACGAAGTAAACCCGGAAGCTAGTATCCTTCTCCTCCGATCTATGCTCGACCAACTCCAGCGGAACCCTGCCCTCAATGCACTCGTTTCTCCTACATCTCAGTCGCCACTCTCCCCCCGCCCTCCTCCCCCTCCTCCTCCTACCGCTCGGAAAGCAACCCCAGCGAAAGCACCGGAACTATTATCCAGCAGCCCAGCAGCTACGGGCTCACCACTAGCTAGGAGAAAGCGCCGGAGTAGCGTCGTATCTGGAGCCGGGGCGGGTGGCGCAGGAGGCAGAAGAAGGGGTGGGAGCAGCGCTAGCGTTGGCATGGAAGAGACCGCAGAAGGGAAAGGGGTGAACGCAGTTTTGGCGGACGTATTGTATGGGCGGTGGGTCGAGGGGTTACGGGAGAGGTGGGGTTCTACTGAGCGATAATAGCTGGCTTGGCTTGGGCCGGCCTGAGTTGTTGAAGTGGTATATATCTTTCTCTTTTCTTGTAGCTTTCCTTTTCCTCTATGCTTTGTTCTTTTTTTTTCCCCCGTTTGCCACGATTTGCGATTGTTCGGTTTAGCTGGTTGGTTTTGGTCTGGCTTTTTCCTTTTCTTACTCTTCCATATTAATGTTAGCATGGTTACGTTACATCGCGCTAAGTTGCGTCGGGTGGTTGGTTATGGGTGGGTGGTGTTTGGATATACCCTTTCTTTTCTTTCCTGCTTCTCGTTTCCTTCACTCGTCACTAGTCATTCAAAAGTGGATATGCGGTCGCAGCTTGTTGTACAGTACCTATACTCCGTGGTTTTTGCGGGGCGTGATGGATGAATGAATAGGGTCGGTGGGTGGGTGGGTGTATATTAACAGGACGGGATTAAGCTTCGGAACGTCACATTTATACCATGATTCCATGGTAGCATTGTACAGTACAATCACCGTTTCACGGGCAGGCGCAAGCATTCCTACTGTAATAGCTGGCCAGCTACTGGTAGTGCCACATACATACATACATATATACATATATACATATATACATAAACATCTACACCGCACCCAACGCCAGAACGGAAACTCCTCTGGTAAAACCGCTCGCATCGCATCATACAGTACATAGTGTTCCCTAAATACCATACCCCCCGAAGCCTATCCAGCATATCGAATGTCATACCACGATCCACCACGCATCAACGAGGGTATTATACCAATACCGCGCCATATCATAGTCACGGGTATATACATCATTAATCCCCCCACACGGCAGAAACTCGGGTGATGGGGGGGGGGGGGGGGAGGCCGTGTGCTAAGTATCGTATCGTAGTATCAGTATGATAGTAATATTTGGGAATATCTTCCTTGTTCTGGAGAATGGGAGAAAAGCAATAGCAAAAAAAAAAAAAAAAAAGAGGGGAGGAGGATGCGGGTTTAGATTCCCTGCGCTGTTCGTTATATGTCGTGAGTGGGGTTCCTAGTCCTGGGTGTACTCGAGTACTGCGCTAGTCCTCGTGAATAAACCGGCGGGCGGGGTGGAGGCAGTGAGATAGCGGGCCTTGGATTTTCGTGGTTTTATTTGGTGGGCTGTTGGATGGTTTTGGTTGGACTGACATTGTATGATAATAATATGTTACTCTTATTGGGAGTGGTGAGGATGGTGAGTGAGAGGTTGTGATTTGTACCTGAGTGCTTGAAGGGGGGTGCTGTAATTAGTCTCTCCTGGTTCCATGGCGCTCTTGCTTAGGTTATGTGATATCATAGCTTAATTTACTGGAGGGCTCTCGGGTGGGAATGGACTGTAGGTGAGTATCGTACTCGCACGGTTAATCATACAGACAGTTAATGCGCACTGCTGACTCAGCTATTGTGCTTCTTCTCTGATTGAGCCGCAATACAAATAGCGGTACCGGTGCCTTGAGAGTTACTCATAGCCTCTGACAATTGACCTAGACACTACCATAATATCATAGGAACGACGATAAAGCATCCAAAGCATCATCCCATCCCATCCCATCTCATCCCGTCAGCAAAACTAATAAATACCCCACCTCACTTACACCACGCGCACGCACACTACGCTCTCACCAAAAAAAAAACGGCAAAATAAAAATGTCAATCCTCTACCTCCCGAACGAGCTCACCTTCCTAATAAGCAACCTCCTCCTGCCCCCGGAGCTAAATTCCCTCGTACAGACGAGCCGGTACTTTGCGAATCTGCTACAGCCAAGCCTGCTAAACATGGTCTTCACCTTACGCTCCGAAGAATACGGCAAACGCCTACTGTACACACTCGCTCGGGCCAGCAACCGCTGCGGGATCCGTGCGTTGATCGGACAGGGCATACTCGAGTTTGTGCCGCCAGGGCAATTACTCAACACGGCAGTGACGACGCAGACGACGGCAACGGTGGAGTTCCTGCTGGACAGTCTAGGCGAGGAGAATGTGAGCAGCTTCAGCGGCGCGGATGAGCGGTCGCCGCTCACAACCGCCGCGGTGGACGGACTGCTAGACATGGCGGAGATGTTACTAAGACGCGGTTTTGGGGTGGAGTTGTCGGAGACGGATTGTCTCGGACCATTATACATGGCCGCTTCGTACGGTCACGCGGAAATGGTGAAACTCATGCTCGCACATCCGGATGTGAATGTCAATACGCAAAACATGCATCGCATGACGCCATTAGTCGTCGCGGCGTTCAAGGGGCATGAATCGGTCGTGAAGGTTCTGCTGCAGGACACCAGGATCGATCCGAACGTGCGCGATACCTCCAATGCGACGGCGCTACTAAGAGCGTCACTGCGCGGTCGTGCCGACGTAGTGAGGTTACTCCTCTCCTTGGATCACTTGGAGGTCAACATCCAGGACGACAGGGGTTGGACGGCCCTCGGTCGCGCCGCGTCCCGCGGGCATGTGGAGACCGTGCGTGCACTTCTGGATGACGAACGGGTGGACGTTAACGTCGGTAGTATCGGTGGGGAGTCCTCGCTCTTCGTTATGGTCCGACGTCGTAGTCTGCTGGACGTTGTAAAGGAGTGTCTTGCCGATCCCCGCTTCGACGTGCACGTTCGTGACAACGACGGCAAGACGATCATGCACGTTGCCGTGCAGTTCGAACCGACCGGCATGGTCGACATCCTCCTCGCAGACCCTAAGGTCGACGTTAACGCGTGCGACAACCGCGGCCAGACCCCGTTCTACGTCGCGGTCGATAACAAGAATGCGCCAGTTGTGGCGACGCTCCTCACCGACAACCGGGTGCAGGTTAATGCTGAGGATTTGAATCACGTCGGGCCCCTCGAGAGGGCGCTTGTCGGGGCAGATAGGGAGGTGATCAGGTTGCTGTTGGCTAGTCCTAGGGTTTCTAAGGAGATCTTGTTGGAGAGGGGTATCAAGAGGGAGGTTTTGGACGGGATTAAGAGCGGTCTGTTGGATGAAGCTGTTGAGGCGGTTTTGGCCGCCATCGCGCAGAGCGCAGCTAGTGCTGAGGGGGAGGAAGGTGGGGAGGAAGGTGGGGAGGGTGCTGCCGCACCAGCAGCGGAGCCCGAAGGAGGTGGAGTGGGCGCTGCCGCACCAGCAGCAGGGCTTGAAGGAGGTGGTGTAGGTGCTGCCGCACCAGCAGCGGAGCTTGCAGGAGACGGGGTTGGTGCTGCCGCACCAGTAGCAGAGCTTGGAGGTGGAGTGGGTGCTGCTGTAGCATGAATAACAAAGATGTAAGAGTCGAGCAGCGCAGTACTTAATATCATGACCATAAGTCTACCAGCTTCCCGAAAGGGGGTATCATATAATGAATATACTGTACCATCCAACTCTGTCTATCTATCTCAATATTTCTGAAGAAGAAAAGGAAAAAAAAAGATCCCCAATTCACTTTCGACAACTCTCTCTCTCTCCCTCTCCAAATCCTAGTCAATGATTTGTGAGGTGGTTATAGTTGACTAAGTTAAATATGATAGTAAGATCACACGATAAGTTAGCCACTGTCCGACTCTTCACAATTCCCCTCCCCCATGGCACTATAACCAACTTCTCATCTAACCCATGGCACATGGTACTATGACACAGCGTCGACAGGAGATTATATATGTGTGATCCTACCCATTCAACAAATAACCTCGTCACGAACAATCACTCACTCACTCAACCCTAAATATGTTGTTTTAGTAGTGGTAGTAGTGAAGGGAATGGCTTTTCCGTCAGGGAGATATTTCAATAACTTGAAAAACTCCTCTACTGCTACTTCTGCTATTCCTACTGTATAAAATCACAGGAACGAGCAAAGGAGAAGAAAAAACATAATGTAAGTAAGTAAGAAGAAACATAAAACCATAAACAACTAAACTATGTATCATATCAAAAATGAATGTCGAGTCACCTATATTCTCCCCATCAACAGGTTTCCCCACACCGGGTTCCACCTTCAGGGGTTGCATGCTAGGTCTGGTTCAACCTATGGTGACTCTTTTCAATCATTTGTGATTGAGCCGAAGACACGGATATGGGAGTATCTCCGGGTCGTCCAATTTGCGGCACCTTCTTCGATAAAACAGATGGGCTGGCGTGTTGGGGACTGTTGGAAGGCCCAGGTGGCTCGAGGAAGGAGGAGGGGGGAGAGAGGTGGGGGAGGGGGGGGATATTTATAGGAAAATAGCTTGATGCCAAGAGACATGGGCTGTGTGTGGGGTTGGGCGCTGGCAGTGTATGTAGGTAGGTCGGGGCTTGAAGTTGGGGTATGGGTGTTGGGTGTCCAAGTGATGGCTCATAGAATGTAGACATTTGTATGGTGCCGCGATTAGTTTTACTATAGGAATTTGGGATGTGGACAGATAAACGTACCCTGAAAACGAAAAATGGAAAGAGGGAGGGAGAGAGAGAAACTGTTCATCCTACCTTCCCTCACCTCTCTAGTTCACTAATAGATGGAACTATGCTGTAGGCTCCTTGACCCCTCTTCTCTAGACCTATATGGGTCATCCCCGGAGGTTGGAAAACACCCTCTTGACTTGTGATAACACCGACTCTGAGGCTGGATGTAAATACTCTAAACAGGGTTATCATAAGTCGAGAAGATCTAATAGTGATTTTCTCTTCTGTTATATACTTCATCAATGTGCTGGTGCCTGATACCGGTAATAGCATTTAGTTGTACATCTGTAATTACTCCCCCTACATGCCCTCCTTCATCACCTACCTGCCTTTTCCTCCTCCCCACCCCCCTCCTGACTTCCATAGCGCATTGCATGAAAATAACCTACTAGCCCTGAGCATAACATTCTCCCTGACGAGCAATCTCCTGGAATACGCTGGCCAAAGTGCCGCTACCTAGCAAGTCCCATCTACTGGATCTTCCGGGGCATCCCAACGCAAGCAGGATGGGCGCCCCGCGGGCTCCGACTGGAAATGGTGAATTTGAGAAGGGCACGCAGGGGATGCAAATTTATGGCAAGCCGAAAGCCTGACCGAGGAAGAGAGGGAGCAGGAATTGGAAGCTGCAAAGGAATCATAGACGATACTGGCTGCGGATGAAGTCCTGGTGTGCTCCCGGACAAGGTGTGCGCGGCACGTGGGCTTGGCAAAGGTATTTCCCGACGGGATTTGGTTCGACATGGGGCGCCGGGTTTGGTCTATTCTACCAAGCGGGTACTCCCCCAATCTGCCTCCCTTCGGTTGTTTGTGTTGGTTTTATCGATGGGTGTGGTAGGTTAAGAATAAAGACTTAAGAATAAAGACCCGCTTGGAGAGCTACTTTCGCTGAAAGCGTTAGAGATTTGATTTGCAGATGGGACCAAGGTTCGGCTTTGCACTATTCTCAAGCGGGATGAGGCGTTCATGCTGTTTTGGGGGTTAGGTGGCGGAAGGGGAGCCCGGGCTGTGAGGCGGTGGGGGGCTACTTTAGTAGGGTTTTCTTTAGTAGCGGTCGTTTATGTGAAGGTCTAGCGGCATCGTAGGTAAAGGTGGTATTATGTGCGCCTTTTTTCCTTCTAAGGGAGGGAAGTAAGGTTGGATGGCATGCTAACTTACTTCACGCTCGCTACCAAATACCGAGTGCATCATGCGAGCACATCCATCGTTAACGGACAAGGAGTCATAAACACTCATCACGAATAGTTGGAGGTAGAATGCCTACGTAGGTAAGGGTGATTGGAGGTCGGATGTTGTGCAGAAGGTACTTGCAAGCAAGTTAGTAATAGAGGCGCCAGGGAGGGAATAAGAGGGAGACTTGCTCAATATCCCAAGAATATTCGCCAAACCTCCAACTTGTATCAGTCCTCCTTGCCTCGGCCAAACGCCACCTTTTCAATCGCTTGGCCAAGGGTGTCTTCCCTCTAAACGCCCTCCCTAGCGACCCCGGGTACACCCACTTCCGAACTATAACATAAATCATATACCCATACTACACGCTTTATGGAAGTGTAACCAGCAGGAGGCGTAGAGTAGGATTCTTTCCAGATCACTGCGCAGCAGTGGCAGAGAGAGTAGGTGGGTGAGCAGACTTGCGTCATCCGTGCGTTTAGACGTTGACATTTCCGTGAAATACCTATTTTCGTATCTAGGATAACCGAGTGATATCTGATGATTCAAATCGAGAGCAAAATATGCATACATCCACCTTCCCACTGAACCTCTGCCCCGCTGTTCTGCGCCTAAGCCATTCTCCTGCCCTCCCATTTCGCGTAGTAATACTCCCATTAGCAGGCCCCCACTCTATCACGGGGAGTAGGCCTTCGCTTGAGGTGCCGTGACGTAGTCAGTCCATCAAACACGCGCTTCCCGCCGCTGCATCTTTTAACTTGTGCAGTACCCGCTCTATGTCTTCGGCCCCTCAGGCGCCGCTATGGGCGTGCTGAGCCTCGAGGGCATTGCGCGTGGCGGGGTAGGCTAATCTCACCCGCGGGTTTTGTCCTAGGGATGGTCCCGGAGGCGCGAAGGGCGGGGTAGGTGATGGGTAGGAGGGATTTCACTTACGCCAGCGGGGATATTTGCGTCCCGCTACTGGAGGGAGTGGAGACGGTGAGGAGTACGGGGGTAAGGGAGGCTGAGCGGTGTAATTACGAAGGTTTGTGCGGTCTTGGGGGTGCAGGATATTAGCAAGTCATCTCCCTTATCGCGGGGGGTGAGATGTTTGTGAATTTGTGACTTGTGTTTGATGCTCCCGAGCCTTGACCTTTTTCTCTTCCTCCTTCTCTTGCGGCGGGGACTCCATCCCATCCTCGTATCCTTCTTCTCGCCCCTCCGGGCATTTTATCCTCCTCGCATAATACCTTCTTTATTGATTCCGTTTCTGTAATGTGCACGGGGGCGGGGGGTATCAAAATGACGGTGGATCACCAGGGACAAAACCTGGAATCTGGGCAAGAAGGAGGATAATCTAATTTATTTGATTCACTTGCATGGGGGAGACACCATGGGATGAAATACCGGTAGGCCGTTAACGGTACCCCCATGGGGCTCGGACAGCATCACCGCTGCTCTCAGGATGAGCAGAGCAAGGCCTCTGCCAATCGCATGATACAGTGATGCTATGCCATTTACCGGTATTTTATCTTTTCCAAGCAAACACTTGCTTTCTCCCTTCCTTCTTTCCTTAACCTAGCTATAGCTACCCCACTATAAGCATAATACTAAGCTACGTCCCGAAGCTACCCCAACCTCCACACTTCCTCCAACCTCCTCATGCATCAATGTGCTCGAGCAAATACTCGAAGCATACGTACTGTACCTGTAGCAAAGCAAAGCAAAAACCCCACAACAAACAAAAACAATACCTATCATGCGCAATCGCGTCCCGCCCTTCCAATCCAATCCAATCCAATCCTCTCTCTTCCCCCAGTCCAATCCGGCCAGCCCACACCTACACTACAAACCACAAACCATAAAACCGCACTAATCAACCAACCTTATGTAATCAACTCCCATGACGCCAACCTGACGCCAGCCTATAGCATTTGCTGCGCCCTCGCCCGCTCCAAGCAACTTAGGGCAACCAGCACCTTCGTGGCCGTGCGCGACAATCGAAAACCGAACGGCCTAGCGTGCCACCGAAAAGCTCAATTGAGCCGTCCATTACCTCTAGGCAGGATTCTAGGTGGCGGGTGCAGAAATGAAAATTGGGGGCGGTGTGTAGCAGGTGAGGGGAACGTCACGGAAATCAATTGCGCGGCATGTTGAGGATCTAGTAATATTATTGGTGTATGATATTTCATTTGTATGATGCAGGATGCTAGGGTAGGGTAGTTGGTGAAGGAGGAAAGGGTTATGATACAGCAAGTTTGAGTTGAGCCAGGATAGGATAGAGTAAGCTATTGGCTAGGGGCGATGGCTTGGTGTGCCTGCCAATGTCTACCATTCAAATAAGCTCCGAGAATCTACGATGAAAATCTCGTACCATAAAGGTACATAAGGACGGTATTTTAACCTGAACGAGCTAGCTGGGAGCCAATCTGCTCGTGTATCATACATCATCCAACGCCTCAATACAATACTCGTAATTATCTGACGTTCGTGAACACAACTGTTATTGCATATGGGCAAAAAGTGGGCCGGAGCCTCGAAATTTTGGTGCATGCAATAGCAGTCGTGTTCACAAACGTCAGAGAATTACGGGTACCAGTACCGGTACTCGTGCAACAAAAGCGAAACATTGTCCTCTCCCACGCTCGCACCAAAAACCGATCCCTTAGGACTCCCCAGTCTCGCATGTCGAGGTGTAATTCCCGAAGCTGGGGAGATACAGTACGAGTTCTATTAGCATTTGAACGCCGTCCATTGTCCACTGTGCTCGCACAATTCAAAGGGGAGTTATCGCCGGGAAATTATTGATGCAAGGAACGGCTAGCCATGAATTGTAATTTCGACCTTGATTGTGATTCAAATCAGGAATCTGAACCGTTTCATTAGCAGTACTCGAGTACTCGGGTAACTTGCCGCATTATCTGGCTAGGACCATCAGGCGCCAGTTCCTTCGAATAAGATCTCCACCTAACCCTGTATAGCCAGGACTAAACACTTCAGGCCTCTGATTCGCTGCAATCGTAAGTTTAACCTCAGCCGCTTCTTATTACATCGCAAGTGCCTCCCGGTTCTCGCCAGATAATGCGGTATGGAGGAAGTTTTTTGACGATGATGATCCACCGCCCACCAGACTTATTATTTGTTTTGTTTTTTCCTTGTTTTTTTTCTTTCTTTCTTTTTGTCCTTCGCGTAGATGGATACTCGAGCACATACGTACCGGTACAGTACTGTGCGTGTTCTTGCCACCCGTAGATTGTGTACCATATTGTGCTCTGGTACGTCGTGTTGTGTCTTGCTGGGTTGTGTTTTGGTCCTAATGGACCAGTGGGATTGAAGCATTCAGAGCCTCTTTTCTTTTTTCTTCCTTCCTCTCTGCCTTAACAAGGATGTGTCGTGTCTCTTTTAGGTAAGGCGGGAATAGATGCAGTTAACGTGGATACGGTACGAGTGATGAGCGGGTGGAAATAATAATTCCTGCACCAAAGATAATTGGCAAGTCTTCCCCAGAGGGCACTTTCTACCGTTTTTAGTATCGAATCGTGCCAGAAACGTGTTGGCCGAGTGACAACGAAGGCCAGAGCAGAGACAGAGGGATGTCTCTCTTCTTTCCACATTCACACAGTCAATTCCAAGGATACAGTATCATATACCAGTACGGTACAGTGCACAGGTGGTGAAGAGTCCAGCCCGGCTTAGTCTTACTGAGTTACTTTTCCTTCGTCGGACTTCTACACCCCAACAGATCAATCCCATCAAACTGGATCATAACCTTTGGGAGGGCTTTTCTTCTCTTTTCTTCTTTTCCCTCCTCCCTCCAAACCCCAGATACGGGCAAGCACATATTCCTAAATCGGCTCATGTCCGACCCCTCCAAATTCTAGGCAGATCGTTAGAGGCAAGATTTGTTCCTGGTGGCTTGAATCATTATTTTTTCTTGCCAGTCAACGTACAGCCAGAGCACTCGAGTGCGATACTTGATACATTGTCTTGCCTTGACTTGTCCTATGTTACGTGTTTTGCACGAGTCCCTATCAAGCTTTTGTGTGTGCCTTTCTTTCCACGCCCCCCCCCACCTCCCGGACCACTACCAACTCTCCCCGGTGTCCCACTTCCACTCAATTGCACACCCCTGGTTTTTACTTCGTCATTCTTTCTACGAGATCCGGTGCTTAAATCTGCCTCCCTCCCACGTCTTCTGCTATTCCTCAGTCTGCTGCCTCCTTCATTCCTATCATACATCTACCACCACCATTACCACCTCTTAATTCCTCTAACCCACCCGCCACCATCACGAAATAAATAGTATCGATAATGAAGACCTCAATCATTATCCTCGCAGTCGGAATCGCCGTCTCGGCCGTTGCCCAGGATGCACAGAACTACTGCAATCAGTGCGGGCAACTCGATACATTGTTGACAGTCTGCTCGTCCGCATGGAAGGGTGCTATCGGAGAGTGAGTTTCCCGCCACTATCATAACCATAAGGCACAGTTAAGCTTCTTAGCTGCTCAACCCCACCTAAGCGAGCCCCAACAATATCGAAGAAAAAAAAAACGAAATACTGACGTCATGAGTAATTAGTTGCCAAGGCCCCCCCTGCAACTTCCAATACCCTGGTGATCCATATGCCCGCTGCGCCGCGAGCGGCACTACCCCAGCGGCCTCCGTCACCTCGTCCGTCCTCTCGAGGGCATCTAGCGTACTGAGCTCTCTTGGCTCTGCTATTTCTAGCATCTCCTCCGACATCCGATCCGTCACCCAGTCGTCTGTCGCGACCACCACTTTCACTTCCGGCGGTTCGACCTTCACATCTGTCACCACCTTCGGTCCCGGTCTTGGCGCTAGCGGAAGCAGAAGTGGAAGTGGAAGTGTATCCGCTACTACTCGTACAAGTACTACTACTACCGGTACCAGTACTAGCACCAGCGGAAGCAGGACCGGAAGTGTATCTACTAGTACTGCTACTACTACTACCAGTGCCGCCAGCACTACTACTACCAGCGCCGCC
Organism: Tuber borchii; assembly: GCA_003070745.1. Classification (NCBI taxonomy): domain Eukaryota; kingdom Fungi; phylum Ascomycota; class Pezizomycetes; order Pezizales; family Tuberaceae; genus Tuber; species Tuber borchii. The sequence continues at coordinate 169,231 of NESQ01000147.1, read as the reverse complement.
AGCGGATCCGAGACTACTACCAATGGCTCTGGCGAGGGTGCCTCCGCCACCTCCACCGAGAGTAGTAGCAGTCGTACCACTGGAGCTGGGTCCGGTGCTGGCGCTATCGCTCCTGGATTCGTTCTCCAGGCTGTGATGGGCGTCGCTGGGTGGTTGTTGTACGCTTTGTAACAATAAAATAAAAAAGAAAGAAAAGATATTTCAGCTTGGACGGGAAGGGAGGTGTAATGACGGCGACGATGTTGATGAAAATAATGCGGGATGAGGATGCGGGAGGACAAGTTAGCTTAATACTGAGACTCTTTTACACTTTCGGAATGTATCTCTTTTTATTTATTTATTCATTTATTCATTTATTTTTTTCATTGAAAAATCTACCATTGTCACGGGGTAATTAGGTTCTTTTTTGTTTCTTTTGTTTCTTTTTATTTTTACCATGTTAATTAACTAGCAGCGATGGAACAAACGAATCAACCAAGAAATGAAATAAGAATCGTGGGGATTTCGGTGGTAAAGGGGTCAAACTTATCCATTCACTCCACCATTCGCCAAGCTATTATACCACACCATACAGCACTCGGCAAGCTTCCTTCACCAGTGCCTGAGTATGATCACACTAAACCCAGGGAGCGCTCCATCCTCCTTCCCAAAGCCGAACCACCGATGCCGTCCTTGTCATCGGATACGCCCGGATGTGAGCACCATCCTATCGTGTATTTCCCTCCTATCAATCGGTGTGGTAGTGGGCCGTTGCTCCAGGTTAATCGTAATAACTGGATGTGTGGGAAACCTCAGCCGCAATACGGTAACTCAAAAAAAAAAAAAAAAAGGGCCAATTCGTTTCTATTTCTATTTCTATTCTTATAACTAAGGTCTTTTGAGGAAATCGTGGTCCAGTGATGGGATAGCTTGTGAGTGAGTGAGGAAGGAGTGCACTTTCTCTCTTTCTTTCCCATTCGAACGAAGTATAAGAGTGTATTTTACTTTCAGCTTTTATATACACCTAGTCTGCCGGATTTCTTTCTTTCTTCGCTCTTTCCTTCCTTCCCCCTTCTCCCCTTCCTTCCTTCCCCATCCGCAGAACAACACCCAAAAAAAACAAAAAAAACCCCGGGCATAAAAAATCACTCACTCACCCACCGACAAAAAACCGATATTAAATTTTAATAAATAAAAAAATGCACAAATTATCAACACTCCTCTTCTTCTCTCTCCTATCCCTCCTAACATCCGCCCAACGAACCCTGGATGGGGACCCCACAGGCTTCGGCTGCAGCACGTGTGTGCTCCTGGACAATCCCGCAGAATTAGTCCCCTGCTCGGATGCCTGGCGGCAATTAATGGCCGTCTGCTCGACGCCCGCGTGCGCCTCCTACGCCAGATACGTGTCCAAATCCCCACCGGTAGCCTCTTGCACGAACACGCCGAACCCCCTACCTGGCGGGACCGCCAGCGCGGGTATCAGCTTCGGCACTTTGTCTGGTTCCAGGGGTTCTGATACTGCCACCGGGGGTCCGGTGTTTACGAGTGCTAGCAGGTCGATGGCTGGGCCTGGGACGACAACAACGAGGGGGACGGGGGCGGGGGTGGGGGCGGGGACGGGGTCTAGGGATGTGTTGGTGGGGGGGTCTAGCACTACTGCGACTCCTGGGCCTAATAATAGTACTGTTACTGGTGGTAGTGGCAGTATTTCGGGGACTGCGATTGCGCAGCCGACGTCGACGGGGACGGACACGGGGGTGGGTCCTCAGGGTACGAATTCTGGATTTGTGACTGCGACTGGTGGTGTTGGGAGGGTTGTTGCGGGGGGTTTGGGGTTTGGGTGGTTGTGGGAGGCTATCTTTATGTATTGGGGGGCCGTTTGGTAGCTTTCTTTTCTTTCCTTTCCTTCTTTTTTGTTTCGTTTGAGTTGAAATGATATTGCTTTGCTTTTCAAGTCTCTTACTCATATTTTCTCCCATTCACACCTTCTTTTCTTCTTATCATCTTTGTGTGTGTTGTGGAAACAAATTGGTATTGATTATTGGAAATCGATGAATGATTCTTGCTTCCATCTTCTGCTTCTACGGAACATATTCGAGTGAGATCTTGTGATAGGTTTGATGTCCCGCCACTCTATCGAAATGGGGGGGAGACGGGAAGTTGTAAACTTGATCGCCTGGGCGTAAAGGCATGGCCTTAGTCGGCATCTCAGGTCTGTAAAGGCACGTAGAGCAGAGGTGGGTTCTCTGCCAGTGGCCCGGGAGCGCGTACGAGTCACCCATTCTGGATCGACCCGAATAATGAGACGAGAACACGAGCAAAGAGGCTAAAAGCAACCCATCTCTTATAAACATCTGCCACTGGCGTGCCTTCGAAGTCCCCAATGTCCACACTCCAGCAGACAAAGCTGGAGTTACTCAGACAATCTTCCTAGGAGACTTTCAAAGCTGCTCTCACGGTCTCTGCCTCACTGCAGAGCGAACCTCTACGTCCCCACTATTGCAGTTCTTACAGACAGCGCCACACACCCACGTCCACATCGCTTCTATACCACTTCGTAAACAACTTTATCATACCATACAATAAACACCAATCACCCATATCCTAGGATCGAGTGACCTATCATGCCACAAAACATACCTACTGGGCCCCACCTACTTCCCCCTCAAAGTCTGTCAGGAGGGATGGGGCCATCGTGGGGTGACCGACAAAAGGCGCAATAGTCAAACACGCGAACTAGACTAGGGCCAACTAAAGGGACAGGTATAATCAGAAACTTCGTTCGCTCGTCCTCATACTAAACTAACTAGACAAAACATAAGAATATAATACTCTATAGAGTATAAGGAAACCATCTTAACCATTCCATCGTTCCCCACGCTCATCCATAGCCCCATTTGCCTGCATACTTCCATAACGATGATAAAAGAAAGACACGCCCATAAACCATCTCCATCGATCCTTTCATCTCCTTCCAACTTCTTAAAGACATTCTGTAATATTTCACCGCATAATACCTTTCCTTCGCATCCACTCTCACATCTTTGTCCGTCTACTATCTACTTCTGTTAACTCTAACAGGTCTTAAGGTAGTCAGTCAGTCGATACCGACGTGGAAAGGGGCTCCCAAGCTCCCCCCCCCCTCATGCACCGCTCACACGTTAAGTTACTAGTAGGGTTTGTAGAGTCTACTATGCTAACCTACTATCACAGGGGCCTCATCGCAATACATCACCGTGGGGCCCTTTGACGAGGTATCCATCCTCGGCTACTTCGGTAAAGATTTGTGGGCCATCGTCAGGATGGGGATTTACCCAGACGGGGGAATTTGAGACTAGCTCGCATGGCACGGAGAGGAGACGAGTCATCGTTGGCTCGGAGTCGGGAAGTGTTCTTTTGAAAACTCAGTCAGGCCGATGGAATTGACGGAGCTAGATAGAACCCCGAGGCAGTTATGAAAAGCTTACATAGTGTAGTAGAAAATACGCACAGGAGCCCGTCTTTCCTTCGTTACGTCGAGGAAGCTACTCGTGGTAGCCTCATCGTCATCATCATCATCATAGCTTGCAGTAGAACTCGTGCTCAATCACGAACTGAAACTCTATGACGGAACCCTCACGAGTTTGCAGTCAATACGGTACCTTAAGGGGGAGGGGAAACACGGCGGAAAGGTCCTCCTCCAGCCCTTGGCTGAGGCAATGGACCTTACTAGGACTAGGGGAGGCAACTCCAACGGCCTAGCGACGTTCTTGATTGTTCTGGTTTATAACCCAAAGGGGGGGGGGGGGGGGTTCTAGACATCCCAGCGTCATTCTCAATCATTCCAGTGTTTACGGTATACTTTCGTAATATCTATTTTGGGCCCTGTCTGTAGATGTGCCACTCCGACCCTTGCACTTTCATGCTGGGTGTGGCCTGACTGGCCTCTCTTAGCTAATCTCGAGGTTCACTAACTCTGGGTGGTCGATAGGCACACCGTATCCATATAACAAGAGATAGAACAGGATATTCATACGCTTCCTCTGAGGAAGCCTCTCCATCTGTATCGTACAAGTGCCTGACCGACCTTGCTAAATGCAATGAAGTGTTCGCCCAAACCATGGTGGGCTCACGATGGGTTCACGGATGGCTGTATTGGAGGTGAACGTACAAGGGATATATCTGACATATCACTCAATCACATGGGAGCAGAAGGAGCCGGTGCATGGGCAAGATCTGCAGGGCGATTGTATAGAGATTTCACTGAAGCTCTTGTGGTAGGATCATAAAAATTGATGTTAATGGTGTCTTCTTAGCACATCAGTTAGTGTTAATAATTGTAAAGTACTAATGGAGGATCTTTATAGAGACACTGCAGGGGAGATCCTGGGAAGTGAGGGTGATGCCGGCTTCCGGAGTAGTAATCTTCCTGTTCACAGATTGCTTCCCGGCAGGGAATGGTTCATAATACGGAGCACAATTCTAAACTCTCCTTCCTAGTATCTAGCAATGATGGGGATAACGTCGCCAAAAGGAGCCCGGGTATCCTAGATCCTGTATTAGCGCTCGCTCATTATTAGATTAAGGGTAGGTACATTTACAGGAGCAAGTGTAGACAGATCTCAAGTATTTGTCACAAGAGCGGACCCGTTGAGTAGGGGAAAGCAAACTCAACCCAGAATCTGATGGATATTTGTCAATTTTATGATACGAGCATCCTCTGCATATTATACTCAACTTGTATGCCCTCATTTCTCAACCAAATACCTATTCCTCTGTACATTTTCAAGCACCATGATAGGCCAGCTTTTTGTCTGTGTCCGAGTTATATAGCACATATCATAAACTCTGAGCTGAGGATAAGGGGACTTGCGACCACCATGTTGAGTTGAAGAGCGGTTTGTAAGATACTGGTTGCATATGTCATCTAGAATGTCCAAGCAACAAGAATCAATTCCTTTACATTTGTATATACTCAGATCACAAAAAAATTTAAAGACTGGCTTTAACTGTGGTCAAATCCTTATAATCTATTTCTATATATTGAAAGCAAGGCAACCTCTAAGGAAAAGGCTAGCATCATAGTCTGATAGGAGATACTTCTCTACTAATTCTGTGCAAAGGAAATAGGAGAAGAGGTTTACATGTCGCTTTCCTTACTCCTCGGCCTGTGTACCTTAGTTCATTTGCCCTTAGCACAGAATGAGAATAGGCATCTATTATCTTACTATGATAATATCAACTTTTTCCTTTGCAGTTAGCCCACGTTGGGGATATAGAAATACAGTATGCTGTTCTCAAAATTTATTTTTTTATTGCACCTACTGAACAGGGCCTCAACACTTCATAAAAATAATACCCTACTGTCTGTATTTTACTCTGCCTTTTAATTAAGTTAATTTCTCAATTTATTTGTAGGCATCAAGAGGTGTCATACGAAGACTTTGCTGACGCAACTACAGCAGCCCCCCTCGTTACCCGGCTACCCGCCGAACTCCGGAAAAAAGAATTTCCTTCCAGGAAAATTACAAAAGGAAAGAGGGTCCAGGCTTGTCCAGGCCTCTCCCGATTCCCAATCTACCTAACCCCGATAACCTACGGTACGCACAGGATGATCAAGCCTACTATCATACAAGAAAGAATGGAGGATTCAAGGTATGTCAGATCATGCCAACGAAAAAGGAAAAGCTATTTTATTCACATAACGGTTCGAAGAAAACTCTTCAACCCCAGCTTTGTACCCTAAAAATATCCTACCAACTTGCCCTTCAGAAAAATGAAGAGAGTGGCAAGAGTTACAGGAAACCCTCGACCCAGAAAAGCCATACAATAACAGACAACTCACCATGCTTCCACTCTCCGACTTTCAAATCCCCCCTAGTCTGATCTCGGTGGCACTCTGACCTATTTTGGTGTATTTTTCTGTCAAGTCGCCCTCGTGATTGCTATAGCAGCTCTCGGTTTGCATCGGTCTCAAATTTTACGGCCTATATTGTACTATACACGGTACGATACCGTACTGCTACTGTGCCGATATTTCAGCTCTTTCATGCCGACAACTTTACTTACCATTCTTTTTTTTTGTTTGCTACCTCCTTCTCCTCTTCATACCTTCCCATTAATTCTCCAGTCATCTCAGAAAAACTTCCTCAATCTTGTCGATCATCTCCGCTGCTATCCCGTCACTCCTCCAATTCCCAATCTTCACCAGTCATGCTGGTTAGTCCTTTCCATTTAGTCCTCGGTATATTTTACTCTAGAGCTAACCTGTTACTTACAGCTCGAATACAGTGTCGAGAAGCCTCTCAACCGTGAACCTCCGTTAAGAGATCTCGTTCAAAACTTCATCACCGGGACTAGTACCGCCTATGACAGAAATCATGGGTAACTACTCCCTTCCGTCCAATTAATGAATCATGACTCACTGCTATCTCAGGCCACTCCCTCATATAAATGGTGATACTCACATGCTTCGCATTGACGGCCTCGTAAAAAACACCGTCAACCTTTCTATGGCCCAGCTTCGCAATGATTTCCCCCAACATGAGGTTATCGCTGCTCTGCAGGTGAATTTCCACACTCACTCTCTCCCATTTGCCAGCAATTAACACTACAACTCAGTGCGCGGGAAATCGCAGACATACCATGCGTACGGAATTAAAAGAGGTAGACGGCATAGATTGGAATGACGGAGCCGTATGCAATTGTACCTGGAGTGGCCCGCTCTTGTGCGACGTCCTTTCCCGGATAGGACTTAATGTGGAAGGTGATGCCCATGTGGCTTTCTCTTGCCACATGACGGATTGCCAAGAGGACAGATACTATGGGAGTTCGATAAGCCTAGCTCGGTGCATGGACCCGAAAATGAAAGCTATTCTAGCCCTGGATGTATGTCTCACTTTCCCCCCATCCGAGCTCTTCAGCAAAACCCTAACAGGATCTGCCGACAGATGAACGGAGCCCCTCTCACTATCAATCATGGCTTTCCTCTCCGCATCGTGATTCCGGGGATTGCTGGTGCGCGTTGGACCAAATGGCTCGATCGCATTACTGTTCAGAACGAGGAAAGCAGTAACTTTTACATGCAGAGAGACTACAAAATTCTACCCCCTGAGATTGACACCCGCAAGAAAGCGGATGACTACTGGCATAAAGCCAAACCCCTACAAATGATGCCCGTTAACTCGGCGATCTGTTACCCAGCTACTGGTGACACTATCTTTCTGGATAAACTCACTCATGGCGAGCTAGAAATTGCAGGGTACGCGCTTCCTCAGGGCGACGAAGGTCCTGTCATTAAGGTCGAAATTTCCACAGACCAAGGCAAAACCTGGGACGAATCTAGAATTCTCTACCCCAGCCCAGAAGAGCTGAGTAAACCTAGTGCTACCGAAAAATACAAATGGACCTGGGCAATCTGGCAGCACAAACTCCCCGCAGAAAAGACCAAAAAGATCGACAAGTCCACCAAAATATGGAGCAGAGCCACTGACAAGGCCGGTAACATTCAGAGAGCCGAGGACATAAAGTGGAACTTCAGAGGAGTCGGGTACAATGGCTTTGGTGAGATCAAAAACCTTGCCATCATCGACACACACGAACTGAGCAGGAAGGCCGGAAATATGAAGCTTGGGAATGGATACAAGGCATAGATCGGTACCTTAGACTATTCGCCAATCCGGAAATAGAGGTGCTAAGATCCTTGAATTTAGGCGTAAAGCACTAGTTCTTGGCATTTCTGGTCCGGGCGCCTTGCTAATTGGCGAGTAATGTTTTCTCTTCTCCTTTCTTTCTTATCACATCACATCTTATCACGAATGGGACATAGAACTTGGGCATTACTGTACGGTACGAAACGAAACAATAATTATTGTTGTGCGCTTGCACATACCAGATTAACCTGCCTGCACCCATCGACAGCAAGTCATGTTTGCTTTTTTTTTTCCTTTTTCTTTCTTGTCTTTTCGGTCTGATGCCTCTCGCACTGTGCTCGTACGAGCACTCAAGTAAGGCAGGTTTGCTGCCTATCAGCTTTGTAACTACCGGTAGCCCATCAAGAACCCCAACCGACTGAAACACTCGGAAAAATACAGAGGTACTTGTCACAGGCAAGAAGTGACCGAAAACAGGGGTTTGGAAAATATATGGTTAAAAATCCGTGCGCACTACAAACTTACCACTCGTATTTTCGGTCACTTCTGGCCTGTAGCGAGTACAGCGTGTACGAGTACTGTAAGCTTTGTAGGTTGTGTAACCTACGAAACTTACACGCTGTACCTCCGTACGCCCTCCTAATTTTTCGCTATGAGAGCCAATTACCCGCTAACCCCCAACAAGACCTTTAAGTCAGCCTCACCCGAGAGGAGCACAACCCGGAGCAATGATATGGTCACCAGCAAGCAAAGCCTACAAGCACTGAATAAATGCCAACTCACGAAACAAAAATTGCATCTTAACTTATCTCGTGCAAGTTCCAAAAACTCACCTTTTCCACTCGACCCAATGATCGGGAGACGAAAGTATGGGAATAATATAGTGGAGTACCGGCACTTTGTCTCAAGGCACCGGATATCTTACCGTGCCGTATCCGGGGAGGTACCATACCCCCCACTTTGCACAGGCAGGAAGGCAGGAAGGCAAGGAGAGGGGGAGGGTCGTGTCACGAGTGAGATAATGTGATTACTCAGACTTCCACCGCACAGTACAGCACAGTATCGGTCCATCGTATCACACCCACCATTTGGAATGATACGGGTGAAATAGTTCAGGCTCAAACAATGTATGATAGCCTAGAATGAACCAGAACTAATCGGCAGATACGGTATTCGATCCACGCACCTTGCTGTATGGTACAGTGCGGTAGGGATACCTTATTTTATCATACTGCGCTTTACTCACGTATGGTCTTCTCACCGCCCGCCCATGAAATTGATAGTCACCGTGCCCTGCCGCGCGTGCCACGAGGAACCCACAGTACCGTACAGTGCCATAGGCAATACCGGTATCATACCCCCAATTTCCTGACGTTTGTAAAAACGACTGCTATTGCATACGGGCAAAAAAATTGGCCGGAGCCTCAAGATTTTGGTGTTAAGTTATGCAATAGCAGTCGTTTTTATTATACAAACGTCAGGCAATTGGGAATAGACTACCATAATAATACAGTAATATTATAGTGATGCAAAAGTAAAAATAAAAAAATAAAAAAGCTCCAGAATAAAATACCAGTATAAAATAAGGGGAAACCATAGTATTACCATCCCCCACTACCCCTGCCAACGTTTTCCCAGAACCAAACTTTGGTATATATTATTATTATTATCAAAGTAATTTCAATTACTGTATCATAGCTTTCCCCGTATGGCGTCGTGGCACATCAACGCAAGATAGATAGAATCACGAGCATTGATTGATTGATTGATTTATTGATTTATTGGCCGACCGACTACAGTACAGTAACTAGGAGTAGATTTGCACAAATGAAAATGAGAATTAAAAAAAAATGGGTTTCCGGGTATGATAATAATATGACGTTGTTATTATTATAAACTTGAACTACATACGTCTAGTATGATGGAAGATAAAGATATAGAATTCGTCCCTTTTTCAACTTATTCGTTAGTCCATTCGTTCGTTCGTTCACCCAGCAGTTACATGCTAAAGGTGCTCAACTCCCTTTCTCCTCCTTTCCTTCCTCTCTTCCTTCCTTCCTTCCTCTCTCCCTCTCCGGTAAGGTTGGCAGGGCATGGCAAGACAGAACAGGAGAACACCACAAAGCAAAGCAAAGCGATATATTTTCGTTCGAGTGACAAGACATGAAAGCCTCCCAAGCAGGTAAGTAAAGTAAGTAAGTAAGCAAGCAGTAACCTCCTTCACTCCTTCACTCCTTCCTTCTTCCGCCTCTTTCTTCATCCCTTCTTCTTCTCCCCCCTCCTCCTAGCTTAAATCCACTATGACGAGCAATTGCCAGACACATGCTAATAATGACTAGAAATCAAAAGTAAAAGAAAGAAATACGAACACCAGGTTTATTTGCGTAAGCCCCCCACCCCACCTTACTATCCCACTCCCCCGTCGCTACCGCCACCGCATACGATCCAGCAAAGCATCACATTCTAATGGAGAGAGAAAAAAAACAAAAAAAACAAAAGACGATCAATTTGGTATCGCGGCGCAACCAAACCCACGAACCAATTTCAAAACAAAACGAGTGGGTGAAGTGAAAATAAGATAAGAAAAGGAAGGGTGAGCGGTTACCCAACCACCCAGCAAAGGAGAAATCAAGGCGTCGAGAGGAATGGAAGAACGAAAAACGAAATGAGGGAAATGAAAAAAAAGGAAGGATATATTGCGAGTTTTTGTATAATTTTTAGTTGGCTGTTATGTTACCGCGATCTTCCAGGCGATGGGGAAGAAGAATTCAGTGAACTGTTGATGCTTCCGTTGCTGCGGGCTCTTGGACGAGACTTTGGCAGTGACTGTTGGGGTAGCGATTGTTGTTGTTTTTGAGGTTGCTGGTGATGGTAATGAGGATGGGTATGTGGGGATGGATTAGACACCTGGCGTTGTTTCTTTTTGATATTAAGCATGACAAGTCAGAAGACTGCACAGCGCTCATAACATAGTGAGAACGATAAGATAAGTAAAGAAGAGAGAAAAAGAAGAAAATAAAATGTAACAATGAATTGAAATGTAAAGGAGAACTTCATAGCCATGGGAGATGAAGAAAAAAGGAAAGAGAAAAAAAGGGGGGAATTCGAAAAAGAAAAACGAATGATTTTGAACATGTGCGATGCCCCTGCCCTCTACCATTCAACCAGGCTCCTCCTTATTCCGCTACGCCTGCCCTCCTCCAACGATGCCACTATTTTCGCTTACTTCAAAGGGAAAGGGGGAAAAAACAAACAATTCCAACGCCGGAAACTGAAACATGGAGGTCCTAAGCGACACCTACCACTTTCTTTCCCTCATCATGAATGTTCAATGCTATCATTTTCCGTTCACTATCATCAGCGCCATCCTCAGCTATCTGCATGGGGGAGCCACTCCTGGCAGCTTGTGAACTCTTAGAGGACAAACGTTTACCGTCTTCGTTGGCACCACTCCCCTCTCTGGACTTCTTGTTCTTGGCGGCTGTATCTTCCAGCATCTTCCAGACAGCCTCTCTCTCTTGTTGCCTCTGAGGAGCGCTTTCTTGGTCCGCTGCATATATCCCAGTGCACTCCTCAAAAAGAGCTGGGTTGATTTCCATGAAAAGCTTCATGGCATTATATACCATTCCGTGTATAGTTCTAAAGAGAGGGGTGAGATAAGCAATCTAGTGGCAGTAATACAAACCCAATCTGAACATATTAGCGGGGGAGATGAGTATACCTGTTCCAGTGACCCTTTGAGTTCTCGTATAAAGGAGCGAACATAATTGGCAAGATAACCTCAACATTATCGCTAACCAGATTGCAAAAGTACTCATTATTCCAGAAATAAAGAGCTCGCTCCGCAACCTGTTATCCATTAGAAAAGTACTTAACGCCATTGTAGGACTCTGCGTACCTGGAAATGTGGACTAGCAACACTCTTGGCTAATTGATTAAAGAGCGGTTCCTGAACTTTAGCGAATTCAGCAGGATCCATGACTTCGAATATGTCCTCAACCTCATTTAGATACATGACTTCCTTCGTACTATTGACTTTGGGCCAGTATCTCAACAAGCCAAGGACAACCTATCAAGTGGTTAGAGTAAAAGATTAGGAGAGGTTTGGGGGAGTTCCAACCTCTTCAGTCAATGCCGCATCTTTTTCCAAAAACTGTACTATACAGTATGCCAACTGAGGATGGTACATACTCAAGCTCTTGACTTTGTGAAGTGGAATAAGAACCCTTGTCAAGAATAATTTGTGTTCCTCCTTCAAGGGTAGGGCGAATCCATTGATAATACTTCCAAGAATCTCCAGTAATTCAGCAATCCCATTGAAGCGTTCAGTCTCATAGATAAATTGGAAAAAGACGTTGTTGATAGAGCGCCGGATATATGACCGGAGGTTAAGGAATTTTCCGTATATGCGATGGAGGGTTGTTTTCAAGAAGTCGCGCTCTCGAGGATCTTCGGAATCGAAAAGCTCAAGCAACTTTGATTCACATTAGCAACCCATCAACCCTTCCAAATAGGGCGAGCCACAAGTACAAGGGGATTCTAACCTGCAGGACAAACTGGTGGTCAATATACTGCTTGGCGATGTTGGTGTTGAAGTCCTGACTCTCAATGAATCTCAAAAAGAACTCATATACCACTTGGATATGAGGCCAGGCAACTTCCAGCACGGGCTCGTCTTCCTCTGGATCAAATGCATCCCCAACAGGGTTCACAGGTGGTGGGATAGGCCTGAAAAGATTTTTGGCAAACATCTCGACAACTTTGGGATACATTGCGTCCGTGATGACAGAACGATTGTTAGCAACATAGTCAAGCAGTTCATGGAGAGCAAGGCGCTTGATTTCTTTGGATTTCATATCGGCCGAGGCGTCATTGAAATCGAAAATCACATTGCATTGTTCAAGCTTTTGCAAAAACAAATCCTGTCGCCGCTGGGGTGGAACCTCTATCATCCCACAACAACAATCAGCAACCCACCCCTAAACCAGTGCAAACCCTAAAAGTCACAAAGAGGGTAAAAAAGTATACCATGAAATGCTTGCAATTTCTCCAACTCTCTCTTCTCCGAGACGTCGAATCGAGAACTATGCTGTCTCTTTGGTGTCTTAAGACCTTCAGGTATTTGATCTGCCTTCGGAGCGGTCTGTAGCCGATCAAAAGCGACGCCCTTTGCACCAGCCTTAGGGGGAACTAGATCACCAGGCATTGTTTCGGCAGCACCAGGAGGTGGGATATGCTTTCAACCAAAAAAAATACCAACAATTAGTAAATCTACCAGCTAATCACCGCAAAATCTAAAGCACATACAGGAGCGGAGGACGGGCTGATTATCACGGAGGGTGCAATCATCCGAGATCCCGATGGACTTGTCGCATTATTTATCTGTTGCTGAATGTTTGCCGCCAGAGATGCTGGGTTGATAGCTCCTCCGGGTGAGCCGGCTGGTGTCATAGCCGGAGTTGCAGAGTCTTTCTGTTGTTTGTGACCTGGAGCCTTATCTCCATTCTCAGAACCGTTGCCGCTCCCACTACCTTTCTTCTCCGAGCCAGAAGACCCAGAGCCCGACGGAACCAGTTGGCTGGTAGAAGAAGAGGGAGAATTTCCCTGTGAGTCCTTCTTCCCCTTATTTGGTTTGGGGTCTTTTCGAGATAGCTGTAAAACAGCCAAACAAGTTGCGGAATGTACTAATTAGCGACAATCCAAGATTGGAGAGCAACGGGGATACTAATGAGATCTAAAACCAAAAATCATGGAAGGAACATACACCCACTCGCTGCCTGAAATTCTTCATTCTCAAATCCACCGAGCAACAGCTATAGAATCCGCTTTAAGCTCAAACCCGGCACCTTTAAGGGAGGTAAAATGGTACGTAGAAGGGAGCGACGAGAATGTTGGTAACGTTTTTTTCGCGACGAGGTCGAATCAATTGTATAGGACCATATAGCCAAAAAAACGACTCAAACAATGTTAACGGAAGGAACGAGCTGATGATGCGTCGGCCCTGGAGGGGTTTGGAGGAGGGCGGCGAAAGGTAAATCGAGATAAAGATGAATATCGAGAACAGTTCTTTGGTTTGCGTACAGAGATGGGAATCTTGGGACTATTGTGGAGGACGACGAAGAGGGGCAGACGATGTAGAGCTGTGTTGTACGAGGGTGAAGGGGCTTCGTTCGTAGGGTTGTTGTTGATGGAACCTAGGTGTTGCGGAGGGATACATATAAGGGGCTGATTTGGCGAACGCAAGAGGGCCAACCGGGGGACGCTGGGGTAGATCTGTCGAGCAGCGGGAAGTAATTAATTGAGCGGGGCTTCACCAACAAGTGGAGGAACGAACAAACAGAAGCCCGGCACCGCAAAACAAAAAGCTGCTCTTGAAAACTAATCTGGCTGCACAGCTGGGGCCTATCATACCAAAACATACGCGGGGAGCCTGCGTACCATCTGCGTAGTTAACCCACCTACAACGTAATTTAATTCCTCGACAACATGCCCTAACTGGTGGCTTTAACATCAGATGAGTAAGCATAATATTCCACTAATTGTTGATAAAAGGCAATTATTTACCTTGCCATACCAGCTATAATAGCACCGGGAGCAAACCTACGCAATTAGGCCACAAAAATTCTTTTCGAAAATCAATTTTGCTGAGGATACTCACAACACTATAACCCAATGGATCTGAACGGTCGTTGTCATGAGCGAGGCCCATGACTTGTAACGGATTACGCGGTTCTTGGATCATAAGTCATAAAAATTAATGATAGAGATCAAAGATCGTAACCTATGGCCCCAATCCTATGCAGCCGGTAGCGGCGTACCCAGCCTGGCAATTCTGGGGCACCGATACCCAGGCTTTGCGCTGGGGGAATCTCTTAGTGCCCGTCATGAGGCATGACTCGGTAATGGGAATTAGAGAATTGGCATGGTCTACTAGGGCATGGACGCTAGTGATGGGGTGGATAGGGTTTAAAGTTCCGTGCTCATTACTATCAGAGGCAAAAAATGATTTAATTTGGTAGGTATAATGCTGGGAAGGGTAAAAAGCTTTGACATCTCGAACCCCTGTCCATCCCATCACTAACGTCCATACCCGAGTACAGAAGCTTACCAGATTCTGATGCGGCGATACCGGGTCTCGTTCTAGAACATGTCTCAGAACTAGATCAATTTACATTGGTGTATGGCTGGCTTGATGCAACACGGTGGGTACTCGTGCAGTACTGCGCACGATTTGGCGAGACGGGACCTGTACGGTAGTGGAGCGAGATTCTGCACTCTTAGTTTCGATTTGGCCAATCTAGGTTATCCAACCAAGCATGGCACGAGTACAGTACGGATGCCATAGCACCATGCTGTAGGATTCCTGCCCAAGCACACGCCAGAAGAGCGTTACTCAGTAATCAAGTACTAGGCCCGGTATCGCTTCTTGCTGAAGGAGCGTGTCCAACAAGTATCTGCCCCAAACCATCCTGTCTACCATAGCAGATATAGGCCCGCCTAACCTCTCGGGTTAATTACGAGCACTAGGAGTGATTTTCCGTACAAGACAGGGATTATGTCGTAGGCTAGCCTAAAAATATGTGTTCACTAACTTTATCGTGGGTACTTGGGCAGATGTTCCTGTTTTTGATATTTCTCACGTTCTTGGCATGTATCTAGACCTGTATTGTATGCTGGTGTATGCTCCATTCATATCGGATTGTGGGTGCGATTTCACACAACCACGCACCAAGTGCTTAGAATTCGATAACACCTAGAGAAGTGAAAACACTGGGGCCCAGTCTCCTATGGGAAGGACTGGTGCGCAGTCGCCTGCTGCGCGTGAGCACATTACCCTAACCGATAAGTCCCTCTTTCTGGGCAAGCAACATCACGATCAGTCCTTAGGATTCATAATAAGGTAAGGGGGTTTTCGGAACACCCCCACGCTTGATAGTGTGAGTAGTGAGTGGGCTTTAGTTTTGGGTTTCCCAGCTGGTGCGGTAGGCGATTGACACAGTATATGCTTATCGTTCACCCATCAAATACGCTTGGGTACGACTTCTAATTTTGTATAGGAAGCACCTAGACGATTCCTACCAAATCCCGAGAATAAACTCTCTACAGAGATTTCCACGTTTCGCAGCTTTAATTCTCTGCGAGCACTATAAAGGTTAGCTCTATGACGTTGTGTTTAGTTGTACAGTACTGGTATTGGCTTGAACTGCAGTAGGGCAACGTTCGGAATAAAATTGTGCGCCCCCGATGATCGCATAGCAACTCTGAGGTAGTTGGATTACAGCAATGAAATACCTCAATCGATTGTGAAACCGGCCCTAGACCTGGCTCCTGCTGGGGTAGAGCTTAGGAGTTTCTCTGTTCTCATTCGCACCCGTGGCACCCTCGGGAATTGGGATTTACTGCAACAGTTGGTTTGCTTCTTCAAAGCTATGTTGCCGCCCTTGGCTATGGTACTCGGGTATAGGTCAAGCTCTCATGGTTACCAATGGAATGAGGCGGAGTGATAATTGGTGATGGATCTGGTCGAAAGGTAAGAATTCCTAGAACATCATGAAAGTGGTGAAACAAAAGAGGTGTTTGATAAAGGGATATGATTCTTTTCGATTTTCTATCACATTGTAGGCTTAGACAGGTTCCTTCCTGTTAGTTGTGAGCAGTACATAGTCGACTTGCACCGGCGGTCTATGTTTGGCCGGTGGTGGGTCGGGGGGGTTCGAGGAGGTAGTTAAGGAAAAAATGAAAAATGAAAACTGTAGCTTATTTAAACAAATAAGGAACAAGTGTCGTTGTTCGTCATAGAAGGAGGTGTTAACGTGAGGGGAGAGAGGGCGCTGCGGAACAAGAGCTTTTAGCCTTGTTTCGTTTGTGGCAACTCATTAGGGTAGCTCTGAATGTGCTTGATGGAATGCGGCTGGTCCAATTTAGGTTTCATTCTAAGGGGGGTCAGAGTTGAGTATCTGTCCGCGGATACTGTGTCTCTCAGACACTACTTTCTCGCCTACTGGCAGTGTTCGAGTCGCAGGTCCAGGCTGCGCTTTTTCGCCTTTTTCGAGTACCGGTACATCACATTGGACGGGGAGAGACAGGTAAGCGGGGAATCTAGCCTTACAATCCGGATTAGTTGTCTTGCACACTGGCTTTGAGTGTGCTTTTAAATTTTACTAGGACCTAGTGATATCCCACCCCAGTGCTTTATATCATACAGGCAAGTTGGCACTTGTGGAGCGCCCGCCTAGGGAGGGATACCTGTGTCATGTGCGCCCTATCAACTCACCCACCCGTTCACTCGAGCATCTATCTATACCTGGAACACTATGGGATTACGCTCTAGCATGCCGGGGCGTGGTTTTTATTGTTTCCGTTTCTTGTTCCGACACATCAAATGCGTGGGGCTGTTTTTCGTTGATTGATTGCTAAATATTTCTGTGGGAAGCACTCTGGGGGGGTAGACAATTGGGGAATTAATAGTTATGCTTTCCAAGCACAACTACGGGCTCCCGAGCAATGATTACTTGAAAATATTTGGGCATCGAGCTTTTGAGACCACCAGCAATGGCTATCTTGAGGTTCCACGTTGAGTCTATCGAGTTTGGAGAGGGGGTGGAAGCATCAGAGGCCTCAAAGTCACTCAACAAGCACAGTGGTCTACTTAGGGTGAATAGTGCTGGACGTCTAAAATCGATCTCACCACGCCAAGATCCAACAACCGATAGGCCCAACAACGGCAAGAATTTTTGGAAAAAGCTCTGTGTAGAATTACCTAAGATCAATTCTTCTTTGATTTTGGGACCCTGCTTTTTTGATAGAGTAGGCATTGGCTGAGAATTGCAAGAGAGGAATTACTGTAGAGTGCACATACAGCCGCATTCTCAAAGTTCTGGTACCCTGGTTGGTACTAATACCTGGTTTGGCTATAGCGGATGTATTATTATGTAGTAGAGTCATGATTATTATGATTGCATGCTATGAACACTACATCAAAATACCTCTGGGATAGCTAAGCCAAGTATTGGTACCAATCAGGGTACCAGAACTTTGCGAATGCCGCTGTACAAATATATGCCAAGGCGCTGCTTTTTTATGTAGGTTGCTGGGCAAAATGGAGCGAGTAAGAGGGTCGGTTTTTGATGTCTAGAAATATCTGAGGAGCGTACTGCCAAGACTCGCAGAGGGTTTCAGAGGAGTACAGACTTCGGGATGCTTTTGGAGTCAGTACAAGTTAGAAATCGTGCGCAAGTGTCTGGCATCATGCGGCTCTAAGAAAACAGCTTGGTTAGCGTTAGCGGTAGTGAGGAAGGGCTTGGCGCTGCATTGCACATAAGAGAGAGTCGTCCGCCGCCCTCCTGTCCATTCCACAATTTCAACCTGCAGCCTCGTCGTATCTTTCCCTCAACGGCGCGCTGAGAAATCTGAGAAATAGGCTAGCCTTCGCGCGACCAAGAAGCCACCCGATTGCTTGAGAGAATTTATACACCACTCCTTTGCCCTTACTCCTTTCTCGGTACTTACCTTTCCCCCTGATGCTCTCTAGCTGTTGCAAGTCATCTCCGTAGAACAGAAGGTGAATCGGCTCCATTTTCCCAGACGACGCAACTCCTCAACTTTAGCAGTCCGCGGAACCAAACCACCATAACTAACCGACTTTTTTCTAGGGATTTAAGCTTTTGCCATTTCCCATCGTTGGGTCACCGAATCTCAATAGCCGTCAACGTCAAATCTACCTCGGCTGATTGGGGGAATCTACGAACATCATGGCGGGCGGAACTGCCCACGCGGACGTATACGCCGCGAGGCTGGGGGATGGCTCGCTCGGTTTGTTTCTAATGTTTCTTCCTTTTGCAGCAGCGGCGGTATAACTAACGAGAGTGAGAGCCTAGACGCCAAGTTAAAACTACAGATTGCAGGAGAGCTCCGTGACTCGATCGATGTGTTTACACAGCTGCCAGCGGAATACACGAAATTTTTAGCAAAGTTAATGCCTGTGTTTATGAACATATTAAATGGTCAACCTGTGTTTGTATCTACATCCCCCGAGCAGGTTCGGTTAACATTTTCTGTTTTAAGAGACTTAGTTAACTGGGTTTACAGAAATTGCGGAACATTACTCTCGATACGATCCACCGGTTGCCGTATACCCCACCAGAAGCGCTGGAACCGTACGCCAGCGATCTGATGACATTATTAATGACACTTGTTAAAACCGAGAATGAGGACAACGCCGTTCTGTGTATGAAGACGATAATGGATTTTCAGAGACATTATCAAAAGCAGCTTACGGAGAAGGTCCAACCTTTCTTGGATCTGATACAGGAAATGTTCACTATGATGCCCAAAGCTGTAAAGGAAGCTTTTGACAATCCGTCTACTACATCTGGAAGTACACCGGGAATGCCTGGTACACCAGGAAATTCGGCACAGAATTTGGGGATAACACAGAGCCCTAAGCCAATGTCTCCAATGATGCCAGGTCAGGATCCCGCGACAGAGGTGCAACAACCCGCAAAAATGCTTGTTAAAGGAATGCAGAGTTTCAAAGTGCTTGCAGAATGCCCGATCATAGTGGTCAGCTTATTTCAAGCCCATCGACCTTGTGTACACAAAAACGTCAAACTATTTGTTCCTCGAATCAAGGAAATGTTGTTGTTACAAGCTGGGCCCCAGGAGGAGGCGCATAAACTGGCTAAAGCTAAAGGGGAAGTATTCACAGGTGTTAGTCCTAACATCAAGAATAGGGTCGCATTTGGGGAGTTCATAACAGCACAAGTTAAGGTGAGTTCTAAAACCGGTTAGATGTAATATGATGAGAAGTTATTAATATATCTAGACCATGAGTTTTTTGGCTTATGTCTTGCGTGTATATGCACATCAACTCCAAGAATTTTTGCCCACACTTCCTGAGATTGTGGTGAGATTGCTAAAAGATTGTCCAAGAGAACGTTCTGGAGCTCGCAAGGTAAGTGGTTGCTCTTCTGTTGGTCTGAAGTTTACGAACAATTTCACTTAGGAGCTACTCGTAGCTACACGCCACATAATAAATTTCAACTTTCGGAAGATATTTCTAGGCAAGATAGACGAACTCCTGGATGAGCGAGTCCTTATTGGAGATGGGTTGACGGTCTATGAAACTATGAGGTGGGTTTGTCCATATACAATAAGGGTGCGGAAGCTAAAACGTGTGCGACAGGCCCTTAGCGTATAGTATGCTAGCGGATTTAATCCATCATGTTCGAGACGCATTAGACCGCGATCAGATTGGACGGACTGTCGAGGTGTATACGAAGAATTTGCATGATAACTTCCCTGGCACAAGTTTTCAGACAATGAGTGCGAAGCTGTTGTTAAATTTGGCTGAGTTTATAGCAAAATTAGAGAATAAACAGGAGGGTAAGAGCGTTTGGGATTCAATTTTAAATGTCAGATTTCTAACATTGACATCACAGCTCGGCACTTTTTGATTATGATCCTTGATGCCATCGCCGAAAAATTCAAGTCTATGAACAGACAGTATGAGAATGCTGTCAAGCAGAGCAGAATGAATTGGCTGGCTAAGGAAGAAGTCAAATCCGATGAAGTTGTAATGGAGCCGGAGAGGAATAGACGCGATGAGCATGATGAGATAGATATATTCACGGCAACGCCGATTAAGACATCGAATCCTAGAGAGAGAGGTGCAGATCCGGTTTCAGGTACGAGTAATTACTCTATTCTACTTTTTTCTCGTATGCTAATAAATAATGGAAATAATAAGATAATAAATTTCTGTTCAAAAACCTTATGAATGGTCTCAAGAGCATGCTTTTTGCTTTACGGTCGTGTAACCCACCCTCCCAATCGGTAGACAACAACCCTCCAAATTGGAGCGAGGTCGCATTCGGGTTTAGTGCAGAAGAGGTCAATGTCATAATCGGGCTATTTCGAGAAGGAGCGAGAGTCTTTCGCTACTACGGCGTTGAGCATGAAGCGAAAGTATCTGATCCAAACACCTCACCAGTAGATTTCCTAACGAATCACTTCATGGTTCCGAATGGGAAGGAAGAGAAGGAATTACTGGAGACTTTTGCAACCGTATTTCATTGCATCGACCCAGCCACTTTCCATGAGGTGTTCCATTCCGAAATTCCGCACCTGTATGAGATGATGTTTGAGCATACAGCACTCCTACATGTCCCCCAATTTTTCCTCGCCAGTGAAGCGACTTCTCCCAGCTTCTGTGGGATGCTTCTTCAGTTTCTGATGGATCATATCGAGGAAGTGGGGACTAAAGATCCGAGGAAGTCACAAGTGCTGTTACGCCTCTTTAAATTGTCCTTTATGGCGGTCACCCTATTCTCGGCCCAGAACGAACAAGTCCTATTACCGCATGTTAGTAAGATTGTCCTCAAGTCGATCAGTCTGTCAACCACTGCAGAGGAACCTATGAATTACTTCTTGCTTCTGAGGTCTTTGTTTCGCAGTATAGGCGGTGGGAGGTTCGAACACCTGTACAAAGAGATTTTGCCTCTTCTGGAAACCCTTCTCGAAGTTTTAAACACGCTATTGAATTCAGCCCGAAAAGTCCAGGAGAGGGATTTGTACGTGGAATTGTGTCTCACTGTTCCAGCCCGCTTGAGTAATCTCTTACCACATTTGAGTTATTTGATGAAGCCGTTAGTGGTAGCTCTTAAGGCCGGGCAGGAGCTGGTTAATCAAGGATTGAGGACTCTCGAACTCTGTGTGGACAATTTGACGGCAGACTATCTGGATCCTATAATGGCTCCTGTTATTGACGATCTGATGACTGCGCTATGGGACCACCTCAAACCATTACCATACAACCATGTTCACAGCCACACGACAATGCGAATTTTAGGCAAACTTGGAGGTAGAAATCGGCGGTTCTTGACCCACCCTCCTCCTCTAGCATTCGGGCTTTACGCCGACGACGATTGCAGTGTTAATATCAAACTCCATGGAGCGCCCGGTGAACGTGCATTCCCTGTGCTCCGCGCGGTTGACTTGGCCGTGGAAAAGATATTTGATACCAAGCTTTTGAAGACAGCGCAAGACAAAAAGACCGACTTGTTTTACAAGCAGCAATCCCTGAGACTTTTGAGCTCTGCTCTAAAGCTTTTCGTGGGATACGATCCGCTGCCGGAGGATTTCGCTCTGCTGGTCCGATTACAAGCCAACGATTTGGCAGACGGATCATCGGATCGTGCGGATGCTCTTATTCCATCCTCTGACCGACATAAACCTGTTTTTAAGAAGCACGACCAAGAAGTTGTCCTCCGGAAGCTTTTGGAGTCAGTTATACACGCCGTCGCTATCCCTGAACTCGAGGAGGATGCCTCCTCACTAGTGTTTGATGTATGCCGGCATTTCACAATCCTGGAAATAGGGAGAGCAACAACAGAAATGCGACAGAGGAAACAGCAGTTTGTCGTCAACAGTGGCGAAGGCCCAATGTATCTTGATAACAGAAGCTTGTCTGAGGCTCTCGCCCATTGTCTGTCTTCGGAGAGTAAAGCTGTAAGAGAGCTGGTCAAGAAGGCGTTAAAGGTGATCTACGATACTGCAGTTACACTCTTTGGGTCGACGGAAAACGTCCATAAACTCCCCTTCTTTTTTTCAATGGCGAAGACTTTCTGTCATTGCTGCTATGAAGAAGAGTGGTATCCTAAATCCGGTGGGTGCTTAGGGATTCGTGCGCTGACCGAAGATCTGGATCTGGGAGAGGCTTGGATGGTGGACCGTCAACACGATTTCGTTCGAGCTTTGTTATATGTCATTAAGGATATGCCGCCAGACCTTCCAGCTAGCACTCGAGAATGTGCCCAGTCTACCCTTGATCTTGTTCTGCGGCGTTGCAACAAGAATGTCTCCAAGGAGGAAATCACGACCTATCACTCGAAGAGCTTCAACCTCTGCGCTTTACTCATTTGTGAAATATCCAATCCTAATAAGCATGTGAGGGAAACGGCGCAGAAATCTTTTGCAACCTTGTCGAGCATACTTGATATAGAGATACACACGTTGATGACGCCTGTCAAGGATCGCTTGTTGACACCTATTTTCAATAAACCACTTCGCGCCCTTCCGTTTGCGAGCCAGATCGGCTATATCGATGCAATAACGTTTTGCCTTAGCCTCCAACCCGCATTTCTGGAATTTAACGAGGAAATGAATCGTCTCATGATGGAAGCACTTGCTCTTGCGGATGCCGATGATGATGCCTTATCGAACAACCGAGTCCCTGAACATCGGACAACTGAGTCCGTCCTCAACTTGCGGGTTGTTTGCATCAAGTTATTGTCTATGGCAATTACATACCCCGATTTCGCTTCACCCGATAAAACCCAAACGAGAGGGCGGATTATTTCGGTGTTTTTTAAATCGCTTTACTCAAAATCTCCCGAAGTCATCGACGCAGCAAATTTGGGGTTAAAAGGAGTTCTTGCGCAGACAAATAAATTGCCAAAGGATCTCCTTCAGAACGGTCTTCGTCCGATCCTGATGAATCTTTCTGATCCAAAGAGATTAAATGTTGCAGGTTTGGAAGGGTTGGCAAGACTTCTGGAGCTTCTGACGAATTACTTCAAGGTGGAGATCGGTAGTAGGTTACTGGACCATCTGAAGAACTTGGCCGAACCAAATATCCTTCAGCAAACCTCATTCAAATTGCTTGAGCAGAATCAAAACATTCGAGTCATAGCATCAATATTAAACATATTCCACTTGCTCCCACCGGCAGCAGTGCAGTTCTTGGAGGAAATGTTTAAGATTGTGATAGATCTGGAGGAAAAGCTTCGACGAACGCAGCATAGCCCATTCCGAGCCCCTCTCTTGAAGTTCGTTAATCGATATCCTAGTGAAACTTGGGCGTTTATGAAGCCCAAGTTAATCGATATCAGATACGGTAGGATCTTTTGGCAGCTTCTTGCAGATGACAGCAGTGGACCCTTGCGGAATGTTGTTTGCGGCGATGTGCCGCGTTTTATGGAATCAACAATCCATCTGGATGTCAGGGTGGAAAACAGATTCATTGCTATAGTAAATGCAGCTAATATTGTCAACGCTATCGTGAAGCACCCTGGCAGTAAAGACTGGCTCGTGCAAAATCGGGATTTAATGGAAAAATTACTTTGGGCTGGGATTGAATTAAGGAATAGATTGAAGGAAGGGAAGGTTGTGGTTCCTATTAGATTGGCTGTTGAACAATCTTCTGAGACGTTACTCGAGGTCTTTATGACCTATCTTACACACGCGGAGGACGACTTGGAGTTCCTTTTCAAGGTATGCCTTTAATTCCTCCTTTTCTTAGCGTGATCTTTTCTGACTATTTGAAGGTGATCGACGCACGGACATCCAACAAGCTCAAGAGATCTAATGCTCTAACCAGCCACATCTATTCTAAGATCATATGTGGCGGATCTATTGAGCAGTGGCGAAACGTGATTTATAGGTGCCTGGATTTGTATTCCGGAAAGTCCTCAACACAGGAGACAAAAACATTTGCCTTTCACTACCTTGTTAATCCCATACTTGCTATGGATGTTCAGCGCGGAGCCAAACCTGTTAATGGACAAAAGCTTGTTGACAGGAATATGATTGAGGCCATTCACTCTAAGATTTGGAGGCCAAATCTTGGAGATCTAGGGGATGATGCTTCTCCCGGGTTAGATCACTCCCGAATGGAGCTTTTACAGATGTCAGCGCTTTTGATTAGAGATCATAATACGATTTTGAATGAAGCCAGGAAAGACGTCATCAAATTTGGCTGGAACTATATCAAGCTTGAGGATATAGTCAATAAACAGGCGGCATATGTCTTAATTGCTTTCTTCATTCGCCATTACGACACACCTTCGAAGATTGTAATTCAGATTTATGTGGCCTTGTTAAAGGCACATCAACACGAAGGAAGAGCCTTAGTCACACAGGCTCTCGAACTTATCGCTCCGGTGCTAAGAAAGCGAGTACCAAATGTTAGCGACCCTCGGTACCCGATCTGGGCTAGGTGGCCTCGGCGCATTTTGTCTGAGGAGGGACACAACCAGCAGCAAATGACGAATATATTCCAGTTTCTTGTGAAACACGGCGATTTGTTTTACGAGTCTAGAGAGCATTTCCTAACTTGGATCGTTACCTCGTTACCAAAGCTTGTTCTGCATTTCCCTAACCCGTCAACGGAAAACAAAAAGTTGTCGATCAATCTCATTATACTAATTCGGGATTGGGAAAAGCGTCGAATCTCTGAGGCTGCGAGGACCAGCCCTGAGGCCTCACCGTCAAGGAAGCGGAAGTACGGTCAACTGCCGGTAGACTCACGGCCTCAATCAGCCCCGGGTTCTGTGCCCGGCTCGGACAAAACGGAATACGCGGTTCCAACTGCGCTTCGTATGCACGTAGTCAAGCATCTGGTGACATTTATTTGCGGCCTCCAAGAGAAGTTTTCGACTAGCGAGTTATGCCGGAACGCACTCGGTTTGCTGAAGGAGTTTCTTAGCCCAAAATACTGGGGGGATCTTGATATCGATTTGTTCCCGAAGGTCACCGAAAAACATCTTGTCCTCAATGAAATCACGAACGACACGCTTCCGGGGTTTCTTAATGGCTTACGGGTCATGAGGATAATCGTCGACCTCAAGTCTGATGACTGGATCATGCAACACCTGCCGCAGATTCAAAAGATACTGGAGAAGTCCCTCCGGTCTGATAACGCCGAAGTACAAAAGGGTCTTCAGCCGGTGCTTGCGCGGGTGCTTCAGGCTATTCCTGTTACTAGGGTAGAAGGGGAAGAGGAGGAAGAGGAGCAGACAGACTCGCCATCCGATTTATTTATTTCTCTCCTTACTACGATTGTGCAGGAGAATTTAAACACCAATCTCATGTCCAGTGTTAATATCCTTTGGACCCTATCCGAGAGACGACCAACCGTCATAGACGACCACATACCAGCGCTTATGAAAGCGTTTCAGAAGCTTGGGAAGGATCACCTCTCAGCACCTCCGGGCGGACCTGCGCCAGTGGTTAATCTGCCGAATTCAGCTAAGATAGAGCCAAACACTGGAGGTAATTCGCAAGTATTTGATCCAGACACTACAACGGAACTCCTTCGAATGGTGATAGACGTTGCATCTGCTAGGGTCTCTGTGCTGGGGGACCAGCGTAGACCCTTCTTGAGTGTGATGGCTCAATTGGTCGAAAGGTCTTCGAGTTCAGAGCTATGTTTAAAGATTCTACACATCGTGCGGGGGTGGGTATTTGAATCGACGGAGTCTTTCCCCACATTGAAAGAGAAGATAGCTGTATTATCGAAAATGCTCTCATTCGAGTCAAGACCTGATCCAGCACTTTGCAGTAGCTTTTTGGACTTGGTAATCGATATATACGAAGACCCAGTGATCACCAAGACAGAGCTTACAGTCCGGCTCGAACCAGCATTTTTGATAGGAACCCGGGCGAAAGATGTTAATATGCGTAATCGGTTCTTACAAATCTTTGACCGAAGCCTGTCGCGAACGATCAGCAATCGACTCAGCTTTGTTTTGGCAACTCAAAATTGGGAAATTCTTGCGGATTCCTATTGGCTGAATCAAGCGTCGCATTTACTTTTTGGGTCGGTGGATATGGATCTCCGGATTGAATTGCATGAGGACGATCTGAGGGTCGCGCCAGCATCTTCCGCGGTAATGGCATACGTTTCAGATGAGCGAAAGGATTCCTTGTTGCTAGAAGAAAAGTTCGAAGATTTTATGGCTCGCCATAGAAGGTTTTGCCAAAGTTTGGCAGAGGTAAGAGCTGGAGATATCTTTGAGCCAATGGCTCAGCTTCAACACCTCGATCCGAAGGTCGGACATCAGATATGGGTTGCACTGTTCCCGTTGTGTTGGTCGGCGTTGGGCAAAGAGGATCGCCAGGACCTTTTGCGGGGTATCGTTTCCCTTCTATCCAAGGAATGGCACCATCGACAAATGGATAAGCGGCCTAATGTCATCCAAAGTATTCTTGAAGGAGTTGAGCATGCTTCCCCAAAATTAACTTTACCACCTCACATGGTCAAATTCCTTAGCAAAACCTACGATTCCTGGTACTCCGCAATTCATCTCCTCGAAGACTCGGCGAACGTTCCGCCTATGGACAGCCTTGTTGTGCGTGAGAGTAATTTAGATGCATTGGCAGAAATGTATTCCATGCTTTCAGAGGAGGACTTGTTCTACGGCTTGTGGCGACGACGGGCCCAATACTTAGAGACCAACGCTGCTATCTCGTACGAGCAGAATGGGATGTGGGACAAGGCCCAACAGATGTATGAGGGTGCTCAAATCAAAGCACGTATGGGAGCTCTGCCATTCTCAAGCTCCGAATATAATCTTTGGGAAGATCATTGGGTTATTTGCGCGCAGAAGCTTCAACAATGGGAAATTTTAAGCGAGTTTGCTAAGCACGAGAACTATAACGACCTTCTCTTGGAGTGTGGGTGGAGGTTGCTGGAGAATTGGAATGGGGCAGATGGAGAACGCATGGATTCTACTATCAAGTCCCTCATGGATGCCCCGACTCCGCGACGGTACTTTTTCGCCGCTTTCATGGCATTGCAGAAAGTTCATCAGAAAACGGAAGTGCCAGGAGAATTTTCTAGGCTATGTGACGAAGCCATCCAACTATCCCTTCGTAAGTGGCATAACCTACCACGGAGGGTCACCAACGCACATATCCCCCTCCTTCAAGCGTTCCAGCAACTGGTCGAGTTACACGATGCGAGCGTAATCTATAGTAGCCTTTCCACAACAACTGCGCAGAACCTCGACGCTAAGTCACAAGAACTCAAGATGCTATTGGGTACTTGGAGAGATAGGTTACCAAATGTTTGGGATGATATCAATAGCTGGCGCGATCTCGTCACCTGGAGGCAGCACATATTCCATTCAATCAACAACACTTACCTCCCACTTCTTCCAGGTCAAGCCCAAAGTGCAGGTGGTAGTAGCAATAGCTCTTACGCCTATCGCGGATATCATGAGACTGCTTGGATTATCAATCGCTTTGCTCATGTTGCTCGGAAACATCAACTCCCGGATGTGTGCATCCATCAACTGAGTAAGATATATACCTTACCAAACATTGAGATCCAAGAGGCCTTCCTCAAACTCCGGGAGCAGGCCAAGTGTCACTACCAAAATCCTAACGAGCTCACACAAGGACTTGAGGTCATTAATAATACGAATCTAGGTTATTTCGGCGCTGGTCAAAAGGCCGAATTCTACACACTGAAAGGGATGTTCTTGTCAAAGCTTAAGCAGAAAGAAGACGCCAATGAGGCATTCGGTCTCGCTCTTTACCACGACCTCAAATTGCCAAAGGCCTGGGCAGAGTGGGGCTACTATAATGACTCGCTATTCAAGGAAAATCCCCAGGATATGCAACCTGCAGTCAACGCTGTCAGCTGTTATTTGGAGGCAGCTGGCCTTTATAAGAGCGGGAAAGCACGGAAATTGCTCGGGCGAGTTCTCTGGCTATTGAGTTTAGATGACGCTAGTGCCTCGATCTCTGGGGCGTTCGATGCTTACAAGGGCGACATTCCGATTTGGTATTGGATTACCTACATCCCGCAGCTTTTGACCTCGCTTTCTCATAAGGAGGCTCGTCTTGCTCGGACAATTCTGATTAAGATTGCCAAACACTACCCTCAGGTAAGTTCTCTTTTCTTCGTGCTCTATCATTGCTAACTTCTCAAGGCTCTATATTTCTTGCTGCGCACAAGCCGTGAGGATTACCAAGTTATCAAGAAGCAGACCGCCCAGGCAGCAGCATCAAATCGCGGAAAGGCTGGCTCCCCAATTGTTGGCCAAGCAATTCCTTCAGGTCGCCAGGGTAGTGTTACGACACAAACACAGGCCAATGGAATTGAAACAGGAATGGCATCTAGCCCTCAGTCTGCCATCAATTCTGGTCCCCAATCCATAAGTATGTTTCCCAAGCCAAGTCCCTATGAATCATCTGACACAAAGCAGAGGCCGGATCTCCAACGCCGGCTCCAACGGGGCAGAATATGTCATCACCCGCCCCTGCTGTGCCTAGTCCCCAACCACCAGTTAAGCGTCTACCTTGGGAATATGCGGAGGAGATTATGTCTGTCCTTAAGACTGCGTTCCCCCTTCTTGCCCTCTCGATGGAGACTATGGGTGACCAAATACAAAAGTTCTTCAAGTGCCCACCAGATGAAGATGCATATAGGTTGATTGTTGCGCTCTTGAATGACGGACTACAAGTAAGATTCACATTGCAATGGACACCTGCAGGTTAATTGACCCGACTGATGAATTGCAGTGGATTGCGAGGATGAACCCTTCACTTGAGGACTCGAAGCTCCCGCCATCCACCGAGTCAAATATCACTCGCTTCGCGGAGACGATTCTTCCTGCCCACATCCGGGTTGCGTTTGAGGCAGACTTTGTGAACGAACGCCCCAATTTGTTCTCGTATATCGAGAGGCTGCGACGCTGGAGGGACAGATTTGAAGAGAAGCTTGACCGTCGGCCACCTAATCAAAACCTTGAGTCATATAGCCCTCACTTGAGTGAGTTCAGGTTCCAGAAATTCGACGACGTCGAGGTCCCTGGTCAATACCTACTGGTAAATAGTCTCAGTTCCCGCTTTATTTTCGCCTGCTAACACTTGCGCAGCACAAAGATAATAACAAGGACTTCATTCGTATCGATCGCTTCCTCCCGCGAGTAGATGTTGTCCGCGGGTACGGTGTGTGCCACCGGCGCCTAAAGTTAAGGGGACATGATGGAAGCGTACATGCTTTCGCAATCCAACATCCTGCCGCAAGGCACTGTCGTAGGGAAGAGAGGATATTGCAATTGTTCCGTATATTCAATGGGTATGTGCTCTTGAATTGAAGTGGTTACCCAAAGCTAATAGAGTATAGCGCTCTTGCTAGAAGAAAGGAAAGCCGTCGCCGGAATCTCGGCTTCCATTTGCCATTGATGGTCCCCTTGGCACCACATATCAGAATTGTTCAGGACGATGCTTCCTACATATCCTTGCAAGGCATTTATGAAGATTATTGCCGGAGGACTGGAATGAGCAAAGACGATCCGTTAATCTTCTCGCTCAAGAAAGTCATTGCCTCGCTAGATCCGAGCAGAGGCGGCCAGCAACAGGTTGACGCAAACATCAAGCTAGAAATATTTAATTCTATCCAGTCAGCCATGGTTCCACCTAACATCGCGCTTGAGGTAGGTAACCCGGAATCTTGTTTGAGGTATATTAATTAACTATGGATAGTTCATGACTAAATCATACACCTCATTTACGGAATTCTTCCTCTTCCGTCGTCAATTTAGCTACCAGTATGCGGCCCTAACTTTCATGACTTATGTTATGAGTATGGGCAGCCGATTCCCACATAAGATGTTTATTGCTAGAGAGACCGGAAATATTTGGGGGTCCGAATTGATCCCTGCCATGGCGTCAACCAACGCATACTTCCATAACAACGAATCGGTCCCGTTCCGCTTTAGTCCGAATATCCAAACCTTAATGGGCCCGATTGCTATTGAAGGAATATTTTCTTGTGCGGTCATGGCCATTGCACGCTGTCTTACTGAACCTGAGGTATACTCTACAATTTGCTAGCTATCTCTTTATACACTCGAGCATGTCCTAACATTAATCATAGTTTGAGCTCGAGCAACATCTGAGTGTCTTTGTGCGTGACGAGATGATTTTTTGGTTCACCCAACAGCATCGCTCTAGTATAGGGGAACAGCAACTACGAGAGCGGGTGCAACTCAACTCGGAAATTATCGTTCGCAGAGCGACGTCGCTAGCCCAATCAAGCGGTGCTGGTGGTATCCCGGCCAACCAAACTGTTATCGATTTCATTTCCAAGGCATCAAATCCTATGAATCTAGCACAGCTTGACAATCTTTGGATGCCGTATTTGTGATTATTTAAGAATCATCGGGTTTCTTTTTTTCTACAGGGTCTGGGGTGTGGTGGAACTTGGGATTCAGAGACATGACCTTAATATCTGTATCATGACGGTGTTTCTTTGGCGCAATTGCGGATTTCTATGGGAGAAAAAAAAAAAACTTCTAGCCTGGGAATAACATATTCCCCAAAATGGTCTCCCCTTTTAAAAAAACAAAAAACTTGGTGTGGTTGCCTGATTTACGCTTTTGTTGTCCTTGTTTGCTGGTTTGAATTTTGTTTTAACTCTATATTACTTGTGTTTGACCTTTCTTGTGTATTATTATTATTAAATTTCTGTTATTCGTTGTTACAAATAACTTAATCCAAAAGCGTACTGCATGAGCACTGTATAATTGAACGGGAGAGGTGCTCCACTTGCTCTATTCGTGCTGATCTCTATACTCTCGTATCTATGTCTGGCTCCTAGATGGTTAGGCTACTCTGGCTACAATTCGTTATATATGAATCTATAGGTTTAGCAACAGACTACTGAAATTCTGTAAAGCGGGCGGTCCGTGAAGTCTCCTGTTCGTAGATATCAGTCCCTTAGGCTTGTAGGCCTCTCTTGTCATAGCACCGCTTTTTAAGAGGCCTTCCCGAGGTCACTGAATACAAGGGCGTATACAAGGATATGCGCCGGGGCTCGTACACAATTCGCAGACATTGATATTCCTCGCATGCACGCACAGATACTCAAAGGCACTATTGGATGCGGCACTCTCAAACATCACCAAGACCTGAGCACAGAATAGAAATATTAGTGCATGGAGGTTCAAGCTTAGCTTTAATAACCTAAGGTAGCTCTTGGATGTACAGTTCCAGAATATGTTTTAGACAATTCAAAATTGCTCTAGCCTGCGAGCAAATACTCCTGGCCCATGGGGGTTTCCTCTGGATTTTACACGTACTGTGCGCCAATACCTGACTACTAGAGGGTAGCCTAGCCTCAGGTTGAATTTCTCTTGCAGTATCATAGACCCTTTTTGTCTTGTTATTCATTCTATTCTAATTCTAGATCGATTGGTTGTAATTTATTAAGGTTGGCCTTAAGGGATGATAGAAGGATACTCTGTTCCTCTGCTCATTACTTGAATTGCAGTCGACCCCCATGCTGGTCCATGTTATTAAGGGTGCGTGGAAAAACGGGCTTCTATTGCGGGTCAGAGACTCAGAGAAACACCAACCTTCCATAGAAAGATGAAAGCGTGCTACTAACTTATAAGGCAGTTGAGGATTCGGGTTCTAGATCTTAATCCCACCCTGTCCCCTCACACACCCAAGCACAGGCTATTACATGATATCACAACCTGAAACCTCCTAGCACCAAAATGTCACTCTGTCATCTACCGAACGAGCTCCTCCTCATGATTGCAGGATATCTAGACACACGGGAAATAGTCTCTTTCAGAAGCACAAGCAAGCGCATGGCTGTGGTCCTTCACCTCTCCCTATACGACAGCCTCTACGATTCCGGCTCACAGGACTCTGCAAAAAAAGCACTCTACTACGCAGCAGCTAAGAAAGACTACTGGCTAGTGAGCAGACTCATCGAGCGAAGAGTCGGTACGCTCATCGGCGGCCGAGCACTCCTAAGCGATGCGATAGGAAGAACGTGCAGCGAGGAAACCCTCCGTATCTTCATCGATTGTGGAGCGAAACTAAACACGGCAGACCATTTCGGCGTGACACCGCTGGCAGCAGCAGCAGTACGTGGGAGACTAGATCTAGTAGAACTCTTGCTCTCTAGGGGTGCAGAGGTCAATGTGCAAAATATGCCCAACTGTCCACTCTGGCAAGCTGCTCGCTGCGGGCATCTCAACATCTTTCGAGTCTTGCAAAGGCATCCCGGGGTCGATTTGAACTCTGTTGATCACTATGGTCGGGGCCTGCTGCACTGGATGACATTTTCAGACTGCCCTGAGGCCGTCTCGATGATTATTCATGATACTGCGATTGATGTTAACAAGAGAGACCTGGGTGGGTCTACGCCGTTGGCAATTGCGACAGAGATGAACTATAATCATATCGCGCGGATAATACTGTCGAATAGTCGTACGGATGTCAACCTTGCTGATAGTTTTGGGAACACGCCTTTGCATAAGGCTGTTAGGCGTGGGAACGTGGGTTTGATTCGAATGCTCATGGAGAACGATAGGGTTGATAGAACACCCATTAATGGGGGTGGCATGTCTCCTCTGATGCTTGCTTGGCGTGCTGGCAGGCAAGCGGTGATAGATCTAATGGAGGGTTATATGTCCTGAATGTGGTAGTGTATTTATCATTGGCTATCTAAGTTATGAAAGCTCTTATATCTCTTCAGCTCTCTCTCTTGTGTATCAGACTTTAGCTAATCAAGAGATAAACTTTCCATCGCAACCCGTATTTTCAAGTTGATATTGGCATATCGCCGTGCTTGGTATTCCCTCCTTCGTAATGTGTATATCTGGGCGAATAGCGTTGCCAATGATTAGGATAGCGAACTAGCCCAAGCGCCCGGAACCTACTGTAGAATGGAATTGTGCGCAAGCATTACCAACAGGCCAAAATCTGCTTGCCCAAGATTGTCACTCTAGTACTCTGGTTATTTTTTCAAATGATTTCGGCAGGAAACCAGGCATCCATGATATTTTATGGCAGTTATATTCATACTATCCTCAGATAACTTAATATTTTAGGTAATGTTTAAGGTCAAAAAGCAGAGACATCACCCCACACAGTATCGCACTCTACCTTTATGATCCCTAAAAACACAGATAAGGATATTCTTAAGAAGTTTCTTATTCAGTCGAGATGGTGTGATTTTTCTCAGTAGTTTCCTCAGCTTGGAAAAATATACTGGAAGCAAGTTGATCTAATATCACTCGTAGAACTAACCCAACAGTATTAGCTGTCGAGTGAGGACTCTTTCAATACCGGTAACTCTAGACTCAAAAGCTGGACGTATTGGGCCAGGCGAGGTTATCATAGGACGTGAATACAGGCCATAGAAATCTTGTGTTATATGCTTACCAATGCACTCTAAATCCCATCCTGCACATAGCCAAACCTACCTTTTTTCTGTCACTAATATCCCAATTATGGTCATTCCACACGAAGGGGTTTTGTTGTTACAATAGATACTGGCCATCAGTGTTTACAATGTCCCTTCCCCCAAAGATGTATCTGCTCAGACAACGCACCCACTATCCAACAATACAATATCTAACCGGTCCCACCACCACCAGTTATCACGCACGCCTCACGAGGACATCCAAGACCTTCAACCTCAACAAATACCTTTCCACCAGCTACTTGAAGAGCGGCAAGCCTCTCACGATCCTCCTGTGAAATTCTTGCAACAGCATCCTCTATTTTCTTACAGTAGCATCCTTTCGAAATTTAAGACCAAGCCACTTCTTGTCAACGTCCAATGGATGTCCCATTCCTTCCAGACCTTTGGAGGCTCGAGGGTTTCTCTGACTACAAGTTGCCTACCAGTTTTATTAGAGTGAACTGTAAGATCGTAGGCCGATCTATCCGCACAGCCTACGCATTCGATCCATCCATAAGACGTAAGCAATTCGGCATCCCAACAATCCGCAGCGCAATGAGCCATCATCTTATTAGGCATATGCTGTCTAAAGCGAACCTTCTCCGGATTTATACCAAGCTCCTTCAGGAAAAGGTGAATTCTGGCCAGGAAATAACCCAAGGTTTCATTATCCACCATCCCTTCTTCGACAGCTACACCAATAGTCTTTTCGACAGTAGTTGTCTTGCCCACAAATCGCAAACAGGTTGACAGAAACTCATAATAAGAAACATAATATGACAGGCCAGTTCGTAAATTAGATCTCATTCAAAAACTCTATATCCCGCCAGAATAGCCATACCAGATAACATTCAACCAATCCACAAGCCTACCTACTCTCCGCCAAACAAGCCATCAGGTAACACCCCTAACAACAACAACCCCACTCCCCGCCTGAGCCTCCACCTTACGAATAGTCTCCTCAAGCCACACAATCGCCCGTTTCCCAACCTCAAGCACCTTTCCAGCCTCACTCACCCAAGCCCGAATTTCGCAAAAGTCTCTCCCCAAGTACATCCAGCCCGTCCTACCCACAAATTCTCCAATAGTGAGCGCAAGGCTATCAAGTTTCTGCCAATCCTCAAACCCCCGCTGGAGAGGCAGACCAGCTAATATTTCCGCGGAGTGTACAAGGTCGAGGACGTTGTGGAGGAGTGTCTGAGCGGGGCTGATCGCCTTCTCCCCGAGCTCGGGATTGGAGTCGGCTTGATTGAAGTGAAGGTCTATAAGGCACAGGGCGTGGTCAATATAGTCGCCCAGGAACGTTAGGCGCTCAGAGAGCTCATGGCGGAGGATTATTGCTTGGGTGTGCAAATCTTTGAGGTATTGAGAGTGCTCCTGTGGAGGGGCGAGGGCAGGAGCAGTTTGCGGTTGTTGCTGGTCCACGATAGGGGGTATGTCGTTATTCTGGCTATATTGATTGGACATATTTTTTCTCCTGCTTTAGTTATAATAAAGTAAACTTCGAATGACTCTTGGTTATGTAATTGTAGATGTTTTCTGCACCGCTGCCCTGTGATTGTGGTGTGAGGATGCAGAGGTTAATATGGCTGGGCTGGGTATAAGCATAACACCGGTAAGTATAAACAAATACATACATATAGAATTGAGCTAGAAGTATACCATGTTTGAAAGCTCCAGTTCCTAATTCTTTAAGTTGAATTATATTGAAGGTAGGAAAGTAACCAGGCCAAACAGACAATACTACGAACTGCAACTTCAGCAAGACATCCTCAATATTTTCTATGACAGCACTACAGCAACACTCTTGTAGTGCCGGTAGCAAGTTCGAGTCTAACAACTGGCACACCCCTGAACACAGCAATATAAATGCTATTGGGATATGTCTGAGTAACTTACTATAGAAAACGGTGACCCACTCTACTCGACCGAGCTATCAAAAGTAGCCTATAATCTCCCATGCGATCTCATGACCGTCACCGCGCAAACAGGTATTATAGAATTTCGCTTTTCAGTCGAAATAACTAAAATCTTGCATTCTTTCGAGTTTTATCAGTTGATGTTAGCTTTCTTGTTGCATAAGATGGAATGACCGAACCGTATACCGGAGACTTTGATAGAGTGAGAGATACTTGAGAACTTTGTTTTATCTGAGAGGGCGGGAGAGACCCAGTATTTATGCAACGAAACAGGAACGTATATTAACAGTGGAAAAGAGATCAAAGGATTTTAACAATATGGAAGAGAGGAGAAAATAGATGAGAACAGAACTGCATAATATCTAATCAACCGATCCAGTAATAACATGGGAGAAAAGGCAAATAGGATAAGTCGAACTCGGACACCTTTAAGCTGGGATTAAAGAATATTGACCGGCTTTACCATACTTTAAGACGTAGGAGGTACATATCTGAAAGTAATATTTCAACATTTCTAAATGGGTTAGCAAGCCAGTAATTATCCGTGATGATGATGAACAAAGAAACCTGAACAGAAGCACAAAGGAAAATTGTAAGGCAACTTCAGCCTTACTAAATATATTACTGTGATTTCTGATGGCTGAATTAAGAGGGGGGGGGAAAAATCTTTCTTTGTTACTAGCTTTTATATCACCGTTTTAAGAATAAGTCTGTCTGGGAAAAGTTGTGCGGGTGGGTGGATAGCGAGCCAGTGAGTGCACATAAATAGCTAGCTTGTAGTGCTTCGTATCGCTCTATGTACTGTACTTATTATTTAATAATTATTATGGGCTTCTGTTTTTCCCTACTACTATTACCTCAGCTATAAGGTATCCATATTGGCGATTAGCCTATATAGACTCGGAAAGTTGGTTGCCCGTGCTCATGTTCCTAGGTAAGAGCCAGCTCGATCTTGCAGTAATCACAAAAGGGTTGATATCCATAGTAGAGAGTGTGTATGATTTGTGTCTACAATTGTTAATTGTGCCATTTATTAATTCAGAGATACAAATACTTAATAGTTAATACTCCCACCTTCAACAAAAAAATTGTTTACAGTACCTGAAGCATTTAACCAAAGAGCAGTATGAAAATTAAAAAATGGAAACAATAACAAAAAGAAAGACACCAGAGAAAAAACAACCCATACCCAAACAGTAAAAACAACCATACTCAGACCAGAGATTTACCAACAATTGCCGAAGCAATTAGCAAGTTCAAAAGCATCCCACTTTTAAACCACACACTCAGGCGGCCAGACACTTCCCAACCTAAGCTCGACTCCCTCATATTTGGCCAGATGCTCAATGATGAAGACAAGCACTGTAATCTTTGAAAGCGCCTCCCTAGCCTCCTTATATACTTCAAATGCTAACCTCCCCCATTCCTCCATATCCGTGAACTCGGCACATGGTTCCTTCCAGTCTTCATAGCCAACATAATCTGTGACCAAGGTATTGATGGTATAAAGTTCATACCACTGTTCGTATCCTGGCGCAAGTTGAAGGGCGAGAAAGCAGTCGGAGATATCGAGAAGCTGCATTATGTCCACAAAGAGTTGTTGCATGGAGTTGACTTGGTACCCGGGTGGCACTTTCAGGCCTAGTTCGGCGCACCAGGCCTTTCTTTCATCGATTTCCACCATGTAATCCTTGATGAGATCCTTGCGGCGAAACAGCTCCATATGGAATGTATAGCACTGGGTTCGCAGGGTCTGAAGAAAGCACCAGCGAGGTGCAATGGGGTCCTTGGGGGGTGGAAGCTGTGGCAGACTTTGTTCTTCGTCTTGATAGTCTTGATCGTCTTGACTGTCTTGATCGTCTTGAATCGTAGTGTTGGTTTCGGTAGAAAGAGCTTTGGAAGTGACTGGAAGGGTAGACATTTCGTGCGGAGTTGTTTGATATATATATATGGAGAGAACTTGTGTTTAGAGAGAGCTCGTGTCTGGAGAGCGCTCGTGTCCGGAGAGAGCTTATATGTGTAGGGAACCCGTTCATAGAGTAAACTTGTGTGGGGGGGGGACTCGCTTCCAGACCTGTGCGGGCTAGAAGTTGTAATGGCTGTTTACTCGCAGTCATGTCAATTAGGGTCTGTAGCAGTTGGTATTTCGATTCCAGTTGGAATTGGGAGTCCGATGCCCTAGAAAGCTATTAGATTTTATCTAGTCTTTGAAATATACCTAACGAATTAGTAGAAATTAGGTTCTACTATGATATGATATAAGGATTCAAAAGCTATAGCTATTGTAAATCCCCAACTCTCAAGAAATCTAATGGCATTACAAGTCCAAGATGGAAATTCAATTGGAAATTGCCATTTGCAAATGATAGTAGCCAATATGGCAGGAAACACTATCCTAACAGCTGTTAGCTAACTGCAATCAGTATCGGACAGTACTAGAATTTTCTTTACATAAAAAGAGAATCAAGCTACGCAGAGAGGAAACTGAATATGTTAGCCAACTCGAGTCTTATTACAAGTATAATCTGAAGCGCCAGGGCTTTAGTAATCCAGAAATGTAATTCCCTTACCTTCACAATGCAATTACAGCTTGAATATCAGAACATGTTTCAGTAAAGTGTTACTTTTGTTTCGTCGATACTTTCCATAGCATCCGGCAGAAGGCACGAAATATCCCAAGACAGTATTCCCCTATTTAAGATAAATATGTTGCGAAGTTACAGCAAAAGTACTCCGGCCGCGAGAGCAATTGTGAGTAACCTGGATTGATCACCTATAGAAAATTGCGTCTAGTAATCTTGTTGCCATGCTGGTAGTAGAATTTGAAAAAGGGGTTTCGAAACCGTGAGCGGCTACTTCCAGGCGGATTGACCAACCCAATCCCGAAGTGCCGATTCTTGCTCGGAAAGGACCTAATAACATTGTTTAGACTTTATCTAACCATCTAAAAAGCACTAAAGAATCAACACCTCTGATACCACTGCTCGGTCATTAGACATGGCTACTCGCAGCAGGCAAGAAGTAGTCTATTCGATAACAGGGATCCACGGAGTATATGGCGAAAGATCCTTGCATATCCGAGCGCCCATACAAACTCACGAACCTTGATATCGAATACTTCTTGCCTACCACGAGTATATGCCAGTTCGGCGACGCCAGGATAATAAATGATTGAGCCTCCCTACCCCGAAATCATACCCCCGAGTGACCACAGATGAGGATAAGCGTAGCCCCAACTGTCACCACAACCAACCGGGTAACCCAAGCATCCGATAAACAAACCCACCCCACTTCCACAATTCTCCCCCCCCACCAAACACCCCACCACCAAACAGAAAAAAGATCGAAGGAGCAAAAACAAAAATGCCCTTTGCACAACTGGTAATTGGGCCCCCCGGCTCCGGAAAATCCACCTACTGTAACGGCATGCACCAATTCATGTCGGCCATCGGGCGGAAATGCTCAATCGTGAATTTGGACCCAGCCAACGAGAAAACGACGTACCCATGCGCGCTAGACGTCCGCGAGTTGATCACTCTGGAGGAAATCATGGATGAGGAAGGGTTGGGGCCGAACGGCGGGGTTATGTACGCGCTTGAAGAGTTGGAGGGAAATGTGGAGTGGTTGGAAGTGGGGTTGAGCCGGTTGGGGCGTGAGTTTTGTCCTCTTTGTTTGTTTGTTCCTTCGTTTCTTTGTTTCCGGAGAGACTGGCTGAGTGGGGCTAATTCCAGAAAGAGCAAGGTAGAGGATTATGTCCTGTTTGATTGCCCGGGGCAGGTAGAGCTATTCACACACCATAATAGCCTTAGGAATGTTCTCTTGAAGATACAGAAATTGGGGTATAGAGTCCGTTTCTCTCTTCCTTTCGTTAGGACCTTTTTGACAGGTCTCCTTGCTAACATAGTGAATCAATAGCTAGTGGTGGTACACCTAGTGGATGCCCACTACTGCACCGATCCATCCAAATATATCTCCGTCATCCTCCTCTGTCTCCGCTCAATGCTCCAACTAGACCTCCCACACATCAACGTTTTGTCAAAGATCGACCTGTTAAACCAATATGGTCCGCTAGCTTTCAACCTTGATTTCTACACGGAGGTGCAGGACTTGACGCACATGTTACCACTGCTAGAGGAAGATCCGCGATTGAAGAGGTATGCCAAGCTGAATGAGACGATAGTGGACCTTGTCGATAGCTTCGGCTTAGTCAGTTTTGAGACGTTAGCGGTTGAGGATAAGCTTAGTATGACACATATGCTACAGGCGATTGACAAGGCTGGTGGGTACGCTTTTGGAGAAGCGGAAGGTGCTGGCGATAGTGTTTGGACGCTAGCGATGAGAGGGGGGTGGGGGGTTGGGATGTCCGCACAGGATATTCAGGAGCGGTGGATAGATAACCGGGAGGAGTACGATGAGTTTGAGAGGAAGCAGATGGAGGAGCAAGCTGCTAAAGCTAAAGCTGAGGCGGAGGCTGATGAATTCATGTAACTTAATCACAACGTTCCGGGGCTCTGGGAGCATAGACTCTAATGATCGCTGAAAGGGGGCACAAAGTTGAAGAATCCATATTAATCATGTAATAGTATTCATAGCTATATGCCCACAAGCCCCACCGCATCCACACCTGTCGCCATCCCATATATGCCCCTTCCAACAGAACTCTAAGTCAAAAAAAAAAAAGACCCCCACCTATTCTCCAAACAACCTCTTCACCCTACGCAGCACGCTATCTTTCTCCGGATCGTACGGGTGGTCCTTAGACGGGATTTCCAAGACGGCTGGGAACGCTGCGGTGTATGTGTCGACTCTGTAGCGAATCTTCTCCGCAATCTGTTATT
The DNA here is from genome assembly GCA_003070745.1 of Tuber borchii. Lineage (NCBI taxonomy): Eukaryota > Fungi > Ascomycota > Pezizomycetes > Pezizales > Tuberaceae > Tuber > Tuber borchii. The sequence goes on along the minus strand of NESQ01000147.1, from coordinate 128,865 downwards.
CGCCCACAATATCAGCCTTCCTACTCCCCCGGTCACTAGTTCACACCCTCCCCTAAGATCCATACGTGTTGATTGATCAATAAAATCCCAATATCCTTCCTATTGATAAACTCGTCGAAAGCTTTCTCAATCCTATCCGTCTCAGTCTTCGCATCAACGATGAGGAAGTTCTTGGTAACGTTAGGTGGTGCCGTTACATGGCCGACGCCCGCGAGCAACAAGCCGGTAACAGAGTCCTGTTACGACATCAGTGTTTAATGTCCAGATAAAGAAAAAAAAAACACCTGATAATGGGCAAACTACTTCATCACCAATGACAGCTATAAATTGCCGGTCTTTCGAAGCTTGAGGGGCGGAAGATGAAGCCATGTTTGTGTGTTATTGTTAGAGGGGTTGTCTCCCAGAACTCGTTAGGAGGATCGTCGACCAAAACGGTGCCAAGATAACATCCTGGTCATGTCTCTCTCCCCACTAAAAATTTGTAGGAGAAAATGCTCAAGATGACAACCCCGCCATCCGTAGGCAGGATAGCATATATTTCGCGTGAAACACCCAATTTTCCAGACACCTACAGACAAACACGACCGCTAGTTCCAACCTGACTTGAACAATCCAGCAAAATAGAGCAAGAGAGCAAAGCCAGAGCAAAATGGGCAGCAACTCCAAAACAAAAATGGACATCGACTCCGATCCCGACTCCGACTCAATAGAAACCACCTCTGTGCTCCTAGGCTACGCAGAGACAGAATCCACAGGCGACACCTCTAGCCATCTCGGCGGTGAGCCAGTAGCGCTCCCTTTCCCTTTCCCTTCTCTTTTATTTTCATTAATTCGTACGAATCCCCACGAATTCAGACATTCACTAACTCATAGACTATTGTGCGATTCAGACATGGCTACACCCTAATTCCCCCCCAGATGCTCGGCTAGCCAAGTGCGAGCATTGCAAAAAGATGATGTCGCTAATATTACAGCTCAACGGTGAAATCCCCGAGAGTCCGCATGCGAGGATGCTCTACCTATTTGCTTGCAGGACAAAGACATGTCGGCGGAGGAAGAACTATGCAAAAGTGCTTCGAGCAGTGATGCGCTCTACGGAAGTGCCAGAAGGGCCAGAGGTGCCTGTCAATGCTCCCAAGAAGGAAGAGTTCCCGGAGTTAGAAAAGCAGAAGAAAGTGGGGGCGGTTCAGCACGGAGACTTCCTCTTCGGTGGATCGTCGAAGCCAGCCGCTGGATTAAATCCGTTTTCTATGGGATCTACGGCGAGCAATTCAAATCCTTTCTCTACAATGTCCACAACGTCTACAACGAATAATGCAACCCCCTTCTCTTCATACACTACCACCTCAAACCCGCTCTCCTCGCCTCCAGCACAACAATCACCACCTAGAGCTCCACAAACCGACACAAATTCCTTAACAAAGTCCTTTGCCGAAACCCTTAAATTCACCGAAGGCGGCCTCCCATCCCACGAAACTGGAGACATCCGATACTTCGGCCCTGCCGAGCCTTGGCCTGAGAAACTCCCCTACAGATACCCCCTCTTCCACCTAGACGCCGAATACGAAGCTATAGAGAAAACCACCGGCCTGAAAGCCCACCAACTTAAGAAGTACGAACGACTAATGTCCCAAGCCGAAGAGGACGGCGACGACGAAAAGGAAGGCGGCAAGTCCGGGCAGGACAGTAACACCCCCTCCAGCGACCAGATCGATGACGACGTATTCCAGAGATTCGCCGACCGAATAGCGAATAATCCCGAGCAGGTGCTACGATATGAGCGTGGGGGTACGCCATTGTTCTATGCCGTGTCGGACGAAGTTGGAAGGCTTCTGAATCCGAACGATGGGGGGTTCCTGGCTACGCGGATACCCAAGTGTGGGAATTGCGGGGGCTCTACGAGGGTGTTTGAGTTTCAAATCACGCCTCATGCCATCGCTGTTCTTGAGGGTGATGAGGAAGGGTTTGACGGGATGGATTGGGGGACTATTATGGCTTTCACTTGCAAATGCGTACCGAAGGTTCTGGATAGGAATAGGGTTGGGTATGTCGAGGAGTATGTTTCTGTGCAGTGGGAGAAGCAGAGGTAGTCCGACAAGATCGTCCTAGCAAATAAAAATATACTAGAGATTTGTGATGCTGGGATCGATATGTATGTAAAAATTGCTCAAAAATTCACACAAGTTCATTAATTGTGTATCATACCTTAACTCTCAGAGTTAATATTCATAGCCATAACTTGAATTTTTTTTATACCTTCTGAAAAGAAACACATCCCCTCTTCTCTTCCCTCATAAGGCCAGAAATAAAAGTTGCGAAGAAAAAAAGAGACCCCCCCCCTCCACACACACACAGCATCCCATCTATCCAGAAGCAGAATCTAAAACCCCCTCCCACCACCACCACCACCACCACCCCTTCCACCGCCTCGTCCCCTCCCACCACCACGTCCACCACCCCTTCCACCACCACCTCTAACCCCACCCCCACCGCCCCTTCCACCCCTAACCTTCTCACTCTCCTTCCTCGCCTTATTCTTCGGCTTCGGCGCATCATCAATCAAGAGCGTATCCAGCGGCAACGAGTCCGGAAGGATGAAGTAGCGAATAGTGGCGCCGCGGATATTGATAGTGTCAAGGCTGACAGGGTCGCGATTGCGAATGGTCATTTTCACCGTGCGCAGGGAAGTGTTCATCTTCACGTCGACGGAGAGGATGGTGCCGTGGAGGATTGTGCCTGGGGAAATAGAAAGTTGGTTAGTACTTGGTAGGTAAGTGGGAGGGGGATAAAACCATTCTTGAGCTCGACTGTGACGGTTTCGTTTTGACATTTCATTAGGAAGCTGGATTTCGTTAGTTAACTCCTGAATTGATGGATGGATAGATTGGATGAATGGATGGATTAGAGAGGGAAGGGATGGGGTGGACGTACCGGACTAGCTTCATCGTTGCGGTATTGAGTGGTGAATTTCTTGTATGAGGTTGGGTTTTGTTGTGTGCGCGGATGGTAGATGGTACAGAAAAGTGTTTGTTGGAGTCCCAATCTACAACCGTACAGAAGAGATGGGTGTATGTATGTATTTATTCGAGTATGTAACTGTTGTCGTTCGTTCCCTGCCTCCTCGAGAGTGTCTTAGTGTTACCCGGAACGAGCGAGTCTAATCTTATCGGATTAGATTAATCTTAATCTTAACCTGCTTGTGCCAAAGGGGAGATTGCGAAAGGGAAATGATGAAGAGCCGCAATGTTTGATGACGTCAATCGGTCTTGTGTGTGCTTGTGTGTCGAAAAGCTTTAATTGACTGGGTCTTGGGGGGTTATGTTAGGGTAAGTAGGTGAAACCAAGATTTTTTTATAATTACGGTTCATGACCTCGTCAGGGAGTGTTTTATGGACGGAGTTTTTCCATGGCCTATTGGGTCATCCACGGTTCCTGGAGAGGCTGGGAGAGCAGGAATACCGGTATAGAACTACCAGAACTTCACTCCAGCACCGGCATCTATCCGCTAATATCATAAGATTACCTTACCACTTCCTCCTTCCACATACCTCTCACTTTCCTCTCCCTTCGATCTTATATCTCCCACAGCACCTACTATCACTCGCCCCCCCTACAAGAAACGAAAACAAAATAATTATAAAAAAATGGCACAAATCTTCCCAACCCTCATCCGCCACTACGACACAACCTTCGCCGCGCGCCCCCTACTAACAATGATGGTAACAAACACCTTCCTATGCGCAATAGCAGACACAACCGCCCAAACTATAACCTCCACCATTGCCACAACAACAACCTCCTCCACTACAATCCACACCCTCGACAAAGCCATCCCTGGGAAAAAAAAACCTCCAACTCCCCAATCCGCACAACTACCCCTACCACCACCACCCTTCGACTGGAGTCGTCTCATCCGCTTCATGAGTTGGGGCTGCATCGTCGCGCCGTTCCAGTTCAAGTGGTTCCAATTCCTCTCTCGGAGGTATCCGATTTCCGGTAATAAGAAGAAGGGGATGCAGGGGGGGCAAGGGCAAGGGCAAGGGCAAGGGCAAGGGGGGGCTATGGGAGCGCTTGTGAAGAGGGTGGGACTCGATCAGGTTGTCTTTGCGCCGGTTGGGCTTGCGGGGTTCTTTGGCTGGATGACGGTTAGTGAGGGGGGTGGGTGGGGGGATGTAAAGAGGAAGTTTGGGGAGGTCTATTTCGGGGCTTTGTGAGTTTTTTTTCCTTCCTCCTTAGTAAATATTCTTATGGGGTGGCTGTGTATGGCTAGTTAGGCTAATACAGGCCTTTGTGGATAGGAGATCGAATTATATTCTCTGGCCGGCGGTGCAGATGGTTAACTTTAGGCTCGTTCCTCTGAGGTTTCAATTGCCGTTTGCTTCTAGCTGGGGGATTCTGTGGGGGACGTACTTGAGTTTGACAAACTCTGCTGCTGAAGTTTAAGTTTTTAAAGGAGTTTGGCATATTGCACGATTAGCGAATGCATTAGAATGTTTTACTTCGTTTTCCGGGAGGCCGGGGTAGTTTTCATCATGGCAGAGGGAAAATAATACAATATATTGCACTATAACGGAGAAGGATTCAATTTTTTAACTGTCATGAACAAATATGGGTATGCATCATCCCGCATCACTCGCCTCAAACCCGGCCTTTTCTAGTCCCATAAGCAGTCATGGTATTACTCCTCCCATCATAACACAAATCATAAATGTAAAACTAGACACCACTTCTAAAGACACTTCCACCACCGCTCCTAAACTGTATAGTTTCCCTCCGACTCATGATTACCAACGCTCTACTCAATGCTGCTTCCGAGTAGCCCTTATTAACGCACAGCTCCCTCTTGAGAGTGGCGAGGCTTGTACTCCAGCCAATTGGCAAACGTCTCCTCAACTCTGCTTCAACCTTGTTAATCTCCTCCATCAACTCACTGCTAGTCGCGGCGCCCTGTCCGACTGCATCCATGGTGGACGCCAGGAATAGTCGAATTGCCTCATCGACATGGTCTTCTGTGGCGATGGGTGACAATCCAAGCTTCGCAAGCGATTCGGTGATACGGATGATGGCTTCCAATTGTCTGACTGTGATAGGGATACTGGAGCGTTCGTTTGCGTCTACTTCTGCCTGGTGGACCCGCTTTCGAATAGATACAAAGTGAGAAGATAGCTTCTCGGCTGCTTCTGGAGAAAGTCGGGGCGCACATCGAGTCTTGCAGTATGTGATATAACGCTTCATCTTGGCTATGCTGATGTCTCCCGTTTCCTCTTCACCTTGAGGAAGCTGATTCATATGTAGGCCCATAATGTGCTTTGCCATAGTAGCGTCTCGCTCGGGGTTATGATCGTCTTTGACAATGAATATCATGTCGAATCTAGAAAGAATGGTTGTCTGGAAATCGATGTTCTCGCCAGGGCTCTTCATATCATCATATCGCCCGAAGATTGGATTTGCTGCCGCTAGTACCGAGGTTCGAGCATTGAGAATTGTAGTGATTCCTGCCTTGGCGATAGAAATGGTTTGCTGTTCCATAGCCTCGTGGATAGCTACTCGATCTTCGTCTCGCATTTTATCGAACTCATCGATACAGACCACGCCACCGTCCGCAAGGACCATGGCTCCTCCTTCCAGGTAGAATTCGCGAGTATTGCTATCGCGCTGAACAGAAGCTGTTAAACCGGCTGCTGAAGACCCCTTTCCGGAGGTGTAAATTGCTATAGGAGACACCTTTTCAACGAACTTGAGCAATTGAGATTTGGCCGTACCGGGATCTCCCAGTAATAGGACGTTAATATCACCACGGAGCTTCATTCCATCCGGAAGAATCTTCTTGGAGCCGCCAAGAAGTAAACATGCAATAGCCTTCTTGATGTCGGCATTTCCATAAATCGACGGGGCAATTGAGTTGGCAAACATCTCGTAGAGATTAGGATTCCGAGAGAGCTCTAAAAACTCTTGCTCCTCTTCTTCAGTAAACGATGCATTCCCAGCTGCACTGGCATCAACATCGGATTGAATGCCTACAACACGAATATACGGATTTCGAATGGCCACTGCCGCTGCCGGACCCTTTCCACCTTTAGATTGGTAGATTGAGAACACACCCATAACAGTGCAACGGGATCCAGGAACTACCTTATTGGTAAGGTATCTATCTGCGCTAACAAGGATGTGCCGAGGAAGCTCGCCAACAGGCACCATATCGGGGGCCTCTTGGAGTTTTAATACCTGCTGGTCTATGAAAGTAGATCCCTCGTGGACAACAAAATATGGATCCAGGCTGCACTTTGTAGCCTCCTCCCCTTGCACCTGTTGCCTATCGCACACTCGGGGCAAAGAGATCCCCTGAAACCCTCCACCCACAGGTATCTTCTTAGTACTACTACAATCGCGGCACATTATGCTTAGCACGGTAGCTTTCGATGATAATGTTGAAGCTCCAATAACTATACCCGGTATTCGGACAAGCTTAGAGATGTACGAGGCATTGAGATCACGAATAGAGATCATGTTGGCAGCTGAATGGAGGATCAATTGGCATTCTGGGAACTCGCGAGATGAATCTGCACCAGGAAAGAACATGCGTTTGGCGCACTCTTTTATGGCAATTTCAAACTTGAGAAAAATTTAGCAAAACGCAAGGGAGCAAACAGCAGCAGTGAGAGACAAACAATTGGGATGATCTCAGCAGGCTCATTGGCAAGTCTATGAGCAAGTTCTTCGTTGAAGGAGATCAAGTGGGCCATGTCGACATCAAGCATGTATTTCTTGATAAGTACATTCGTCCGTAGAGCATCTCTGAGATTAACGTATCAGCAAACCGTTCCCAAGTGCAAAGTTTGGACGGTGTAAACCCACCGATAGATGAAGTTGTTGTCCAAGCGGAACTCAAGTATAAAAGAGCGGAAGGCACGCTGGACTTCACCTGGCTGATCATCTGGTTGACTGTCATCTTTTGGAAGACCAGTATCGATAGTGAAGACAGAAGAACGATCCATAGTGGGGTATTAAATAGGATTGATAGGAAATAGTGGAGGGGGGGGGTGGGCAGTTGAACTTGGTCGAGAAGAAAACAAATAGAGGGGGGAGTAACACAGCACAGATTGAGTGGACCAAACAAACCAAAAAAAGAATTTCGCGTCCAACGCGTCTCCATACCCAAACTCACTTAAGCTGCCAAATAGGGGCTGACAGTTAGGATCTAAGCCCTGTGTCACACTCTTTGCTGACATAACATTGTCACATCTAACCTTGGCATTAATCCGTGTGGCAGGGATGTCACGCTTCTTCCCCCATGCTTGCTGACAGGCCGGAGAAGCAGCTGTGCCTGCTTTCGCCAGCCTGTGAAAGAATTCCCCCAACCAAAATACCAGCACAACTGATCTTTAATCTTTCCTTTCGCTCTCTATCTTTTGCCCCACGCTCTCTTCTCTTCTTCTTCCCCTTAATCTAACTTCATAACCCTCATAATGTCCTCGCCCACCCCTTCCCGTCGTCAGTCTGTAGACTCCTCTGTCCTTCTCTCGCCAATTCTCTCTCCAACAGCCTCTCAAACCGATCTTACTGCCGCATACCCTCCTCGAGCTAGCAGGCCTCCAAAGGGGTGGAGAGGCTCTGCTGCAAGCTCTATTATCTCTTTAAACTCTTCCCTAGGAACAGTTGTCGATTGGCGAGCCCCCAAGGATTATGCTGGAGGAGCCGGGGGTGGTGGAAGTGCTGGTAGCACCTGTATGTCTCTATTTCCTACTCGCCTGCCATTTGCCCAGACCCTCCCTCAGCCCTCTCCCCCCCCTCCCGAATGAAATAGGTCCGCTGGATAGCTGAAGCTGGAACCAAACCCCGCACTGCGGTTTTTGTATATTTCAACTAGCAATTTCTTGCCTTCTCGAGGCCCCGCAATCCCGTGCGTCCGCTTCGTCACGACCGAAGCCTGGCGAAATCCCTCCGGTGACCCTAACGAGCATTCCTAAAATTAAGCTAAACGAATTCGCTCCCTACCTAAGCATATCCGGAGAATATGAAAAGTATCGGAGGGCAAAGGACATGGGGTTGGAGGAACATATCCGGCTGGCGAACGTGAATCAGCCGAAACACCAATCTATATCGCCCTCACCGAGTGTAATCGATCTAGTAGTAGCTGGCGGGGAGAACGGATTCTCGCAGGGTGCCGGAGGTGGAGGGAATATTTCATCTACCAATAGTTCTCCTAAGAGAAGAAGGGCTAGGAGAGGAAGCTTAGCTGTGACCCCATTGTCAACGGTTCCGACCATCTACTTTGACGAAAATTTTCAGCTTGAAAATCCCCGTACGTTCGATGTTGTCAGTGAACGATCAGATGTTATTTGCCCCACACCCGCCAACTCAACTGAGGGATCCGTGCTATCGTCTGGAGCCTCGGTGTCCTCACTCAATTCGCAGCGGAGGGCGCTGGCGACGAACGCGATTCTACAAGAGAAGCTATCATGGTACATGGACACAGTGGAGGTTCACTTAATATCTTCCATCTCAACAGCAAGCTCCTCTTTCTTCGCAGCTTTAGGCGATCTCCGGGAATTACATTCGGAAGCTACAGCAAGTGTTCAAAAGATCCAAGGCCTACGGAATGAGTTGGTCAGATTGGACGAGGAGCAGGCCGTAAAGGGACTAGAGATTGTTCGATTGCGACGTCGAAGAGACAATATAGCAAGGCTAGAAGGGGCCGTCAAACAGACAGAGCGGGTTCTGCAGACCTTCCAAAGCGCTGAAAGGGCACTGGTCGATAATGAGGTTGATGCTGCCCTGGTAGGGGTCGCAGAAACTGAGAGATTGATCTGTGGAAGAGGTCAGGAGGGATTACTAGATCTTCGCCATGTGCGAGCCCTCGAAGCTGTCAGTGCGGATCTAGTTCACCTCCGCTGGCGTATAGGCAAAGCGTTCGAAGCCCGATTTGTAGAAGGTCTGCTCACAGACCTTCGAAAGCATGTGGAACGAGTGCCACCCGCCGAGACTCTAAGACGCTTTGCCCAAAGCTTCCAGAGGGAACAGTACCAAAGATTTGTTTCCGCGAGGCAGCAAGGCGATCTCCAGCCACCCCCACGTTCATCAAGTCTACCTCCGGAATACACTCAACTCTCAGACAGTTTGCGATCTCAACTCATGCGACATCTCAACGGCCTGCAGCGTGCAAAGCATGTCAATGAGGCAGTCCAGGCATATCGAGATGCAGTTATCAAGGAAGCTAAAAGCCTGATACGAAGAAACATGCCCAGTGATGATGACAACGAAAGTGTAATGTCTGGCATGACTAACTCTCGCTCTGGTGGCATTCGAACTAGCAGTCAGGATAGGTCCATGTTACTCGCTCGTTCACTGCGCTCTCTTGGTCCCGCCGATTCAGAAGACTTGCTAGTGAAAATCTATACAAGTGTATCAGAACTCGTCCGTCGACTAGGCACTCAGCAAAAGATGCTTCTAGACGTAACAATGCGCATGGGAGAAACCGGCGTTGGCGGGATGCTCTCACCACGGCTTGAGCAGAATGGCTTCCCCGGAGTCACAAACGGAGAGCAGAACCCCAATGGCGGCCCAGAGCCCATCAGCATGGATATCTCAGATCTGATCAGCTCCGCAGTGGAAATAGCACAATCTCAGATTGTCAAGATTGTCAAAGTCCGCAGTGAGCAGGTTACCGTCTACGGAACAGACTGGTTCCTGCGATACTTCACTCTCAACCGATTATTCACGCAAGAGTGCGAGGCAGTCAGCGTCCGTGTTGGCAGTGGACTGCAGAACGCTGTCAGCGCTCAGATTCGTGAATTCCTGAACTTGTGGCAGCGAGAACGAATCCGCATGCTAGCGGAATGCCTCGAGAAAGATAAATGGGCGCCGCGCGAATTCGAAGATGAACAGCAGAAGGGTGTCGACAGAATAATGGAGGCAGCAACCCGCGATCCGGAGGATTGGGTGCGTGCAGGTCGGATTTGGGAATTGCGGGATGAGGAGGATAATACTGCACCTACACCTATGCCCACATCTGTTGCTGCTGGCGGCAGTGACACTGCAGTGTCTAACGGTAACGGCACCGAAACTAACGGCGGAAGGGCGCCCGTATCCGGGAAACCCCACGCAGTAGTCGACAATCAGAAATTTATCCTCCCAGAAAGCGGAATAATGGTGTTGAGAGAATTAGAAGGCTACCTAAAACTCCTAATAGTAATTCCCGGTATGGCAGCAGACATTGCCAACAACCTCCTCTCATTCCTAAAAGTACCCCCCCCCTCTCTCTCCCTCAAAATCACGAAGACGAAAACGCTAACGAACCCAAAAAAAAGCTCCACAACTCCCGAACCTACCAACTAATCCTCGGCGCCGGCGCCACCAGAACTGCCGGCCTAAAGTCCATAACGACAAAGCACCTAGCCATGGCCTCGCAGGGCCTGAGCATAATCACCTCGCTGCTGCCCTACCTACGTGAGACGGTGCGGCGACGAACGCCGCAATCCCCAACGCTGCAAGACTTCGACAGAGTGAAGCTCACCTACCAGCAATACCAATCCGAAATCCACACGAAGCTGATCAGCATCATGTCCGAGCGCGTGAAGATCCACGTGCTGAACTTGAAAGCACAGGATTGGGACGCTGCGAGGATTAGTGAGGAAGCGGGAGGGAAGTATTACATGGAAACGCTATGCAAGGAGACCACGGTCCTGCACAAAGTCCTCTCAAAGCATCTGCCCAAGGAGGTATTAGTCGGGATCATGACGCCGGTGTTTGAAGATTACAGGGTTAGGCTCGGAGATGGGTTTCGGGACGTGGTTGTTCGAAGTGAAGGTGCTAAAGAGCGGTTTGTCCCCTCATACCCCATCACTATCACCACGTATCTTCCAACACCCGTGTTAATATGGAAATAGCATGATCCAAGATGCCCAAATGTTCATCGATCGTCTATCCAAGTTGGATGGATACTCCAATTCTGGTGCCGCGATTCTGCTAATTGCTCGGGCGAAGGTGGTAATCGGTAGGAGTTCCACTCCCGCCATTAGCAGCAATAACAGCAGCAGTAGTTCTCAATGATTTTCTTTCTCTCTTTCTCTCTTTCCTTTTTCATCCTCGTTGTCTGCTTGTATGTTCCTATCTCGTTAGATGGCGTTTATATAGTATACTTTTTTCTTCTCCCTCTTGTGCTACGCTTCCGTTTCGTTTGGTTACCTTGTTTTGCTTGCTTGTTCCTTCTTCCTTATTCGTTCGTTTCCTAGACGGGTTAGGGATTCGGTGTAGGTTTACTGTGTAGTCTATGGTGAAAATGGGATGGATGGATGGACGAGTAAATGTTGGAAGGTGTTAATGAATCAATCGCATCACAAAAACCATTGGAGCGGTATGATGGAACTTTTTTCTCTTGTAAATTATTTGTGTTGTATCGCTTTGTAATTGCGTTCATAAGTATCTTGATGACGACTAGGCTATGTATAGCAATCGGGAACATCTATCTTTATGTAATTATCTTTTAAGTGGTCCTTGAGACCAAAGCGCTGCCAAAAAAAAAAAAAAAAACAGCCCGGAAGAAAGAAAAAAATAATTTTGTTTTCCCAAAAGTATAGTAATAGCAAAAAAAAAAAAAGGCACACAGAAGTAATATAAAAACTCAAAAGAGGAAATGTACAAGAAGCTGATATAAAACCCTAGAGCGTGACCGAAAGCAGAAGTTTGAGAAAGCAGACCATACTCGCCTCCACTAAGCATGAGGCACATTAACCCCGTAAGTCCTTCTTTTGTACGTCCAACCCACCAATCACCCGTCCCTTCCCCCCAATCTAGCCTATTCCGTAATCAGATGAAAACATGAACACCCATTATTTCTTTTTGCTATCCCCACCCCCTAACGTGTTATGTCCCAAGTAAATTCCAGCCCAACCATTACACTATCTCACCAGCACCAAACTCCTCATACAAACATCTCTTACTCTCATTGTTAAATAGATCTACTGCTACTGGGGCAGCTTATGCCTTTCGAGACCTAACGCTTCCGTTGACCCCATTAGCACTACCATTGGTGGCATTTCCATTGGTATATCCATGGCCATTGCCGTTAACAGCACCGCCCAAGATGTCCTGGGTGAGTTTGGGACCGACAGTAACGTTGCCATTGGTAACTGCCTTCTTAGCAGTACGCTTACCACCCTTCCGGTAGGTGGTAAAGTAGAAGCTGATGAAGAGAACGAGGTATGATGAAAGGATGCCACAGCCAGCAAAGGCAGCAAATTCCTCACCAGCACACTTACCCATGTTGGTAATGTGAGGCCAGTAGGTGGAGGTGAAGTAAGTGTAAGAAGCAAAGTAAACGAATCCTATGGCAGGGATGTCAGAATTACACGTGAACCACGTTGTGATCGGTAGGTAAGCACATACCGAGGTCAATGACAAATTGAATAATTTGAAGACGGGTGATCCACTGCTTCCACCAAACCTGAACACCACGAGCAGACTGGAAATAGTACCAATACATAACAACATGGACAAACAAATTCAACGTGATGGGAACCCAAGACTAAATCACATGTAAGCATCTGGGGAGCCAATCTAACCAATCCCGGCGAGATGGATCCACTTACAACGGCGGTGCTTCCAATGAGCTGAGTGTAGCAGAGAAGAGCAGTGGCACCATGGTGGTAGCAGTGCAAGAAGGCTGACAGCCGATTAGTTTATCTTCAAACCGAATCGACTATGGGAGAGGCTTTTGCATACTCAAAGGCTTCTTCTTGGCAACAAGGAAAACAGTATCGAGAAGTTCGAAATATTTCGTGAGGTAGTTCAGCTAAAACATCCACACGCTGCGGTTAGCTTCAATCGGATGACACTCCAAACGCAAAGCCTCGACCTTCGAGACGGCGCGAGCAGGGGAACATACGTAATACAGCACAACCATAGGCTGCGTCCAGCCACCATCACCATTACAAATCCCGTAAAACAAACCATGATTATACAAGGTGGGAGTCAACTGTTCAATAAACAATGCCAATAGTATCCCCGACACAGTCGTCAGGAAGAGGTTGTGGAGTTGGAAAAGGGTTCGTAACTTCATGGCTCCAAAATTTGACATAATAGCCTTTCCACCAAAGATAATTGCGTAGTAGGCAATAATCAAACTCGCACTCTCCTTGAACGTAGAGATAGGGGTAGCCTCGCGGACAAAACGGAAGTCATCGGCGGGATATCCCATAACCTTTCCAAACAGCGCGTTGAATATCGGCCAGAGACCCACACCAAATGGCCTATCAATGCTGGGTTTCTGAATGTCGACGACCTTCAGAATATCCATGACTGCTCCCATTGAGACGTGAATTAAAGCGATAATATTATTCGAGGGTGTAGCGAGAAGTGCAAAAGAAGGTGCAAAGGAGCGTGTGAAGGAGCGTAAGAGAGCGCTGTACGAAGGACGACGACGACGCTTCTGCTGGCACGGAGGTGGTGTTCAAGAAGGGCGGGAATAGGAGAAGGCAGAGAGGGCGAAGGAGGAGGATGGGGGTAGAAGAAAAGAGGGAGTGAGAGAGGGAGAGAGGGAGAGAGGGAGAGAGGGAGAGAGAGAGAAATTATCGCGAGGGGGGTCAGCAAAAAATAAAGGGAAGGAGGCCGGGCAGCAGAGGAAAGGGGTGGTGGGAGGGAAGGATGGTCAACGAAGACAGCGGAGGGAGAAAGGTAGAAACAGTAGGATACGGTACAGTAAGTCAATCACGGTTCAACAAAAGTTCATGATCCAAGATTCTTTTATTGCGTATACAGAAGTATACAGAACACTTCCGCTCACTCGTAAATTATGGCCAGAAAAAGAGGACGCGGTGCGGCCTCTGATTCGCTGGAAGCAGGCAATCATTTTAACAGCCTCTTCCGATCCAGGAGAAATCTGGGGAGGGTAACGCGAACACGTGAAAACGTAAATAATTAGCGGCCATTTTCCCCAGGCAGCAGCAACCAGACTCAAGGGAAAGCAACCAAGCCCGGACGCTGGGCAGAGAGAGACACAGGAGGTGTGTTCCTTGAGGAGAAACTTTAGGAATAGCATCCTGGGAAAATCTGAATATCTAGTACTAGTAGAGAAATTGCGATATTCACTCCCTAGAACAGCTACGTTGGCAGTATTGATATGAGAAATGGGTATCATGATTTGAAATATTGGTATAATAGAAAATAAATAACTTTCCGCAAATCCCTACCGGAGTAAGCCAAATCACTCCGTCTAGAGAAGGCGATCTTATCGGTACAAGTAGTCCCGGACCGAGTATCAACCCGAGGGCCTTTCTCGCGAGGCAACTGGTAAGCTACATTATCATAAGCACGCCACCGAGGTATTATCTAATAGAAAAAAATGACGGGAAAAAAATGGAAAACTCTCAGAAGCCACCTCGGACACTCCAGAGGTTGCCGCTTTTCTCGTGATTAGATCAACCAAGCAAAGTACAAGTGGTCAAAGTGATGAGACGGTTGTCGGCCCTCCGAAGAAGAGAACGGGGGGATATTGCTCGTGAAGAACGGATACCGTTCCTGATCCCGCTGTTTCATCATCCGAACTCAATCTCAACACCAAGAAGCGAAACATCACCATTCTTAATAGAGGAGTGGACCCGACAGAATGGTTTTGACCAAGTGCGCTATCTCCAAACCGCCCCATTCTACAAGTATACTCGAGTACGAGTACAACTCGCCACCCTACCGTAACTAACAGCAATCGCGCTTTATCGGAGGGGCCGGGCAAGCGACCGGTAACTTGGCTGTGAAAACGGAAAGCTCGAGCCTCCAGGACACAGGTCGGAATACGAACCCCCCCAACATAAAATCAACGACAACCGCACGGGGAAAGCATGAAAGGTGAGTGTGCAAACGCCCGCAGAATGGGTTTCGAGTAGAGAAACCAAGGTTGTTTTAGGGCCAGCAGAGCCTCTCAGATGGGCCAACAGCCAATTGGAAAATTGGCTAAGGGTGCTCGCCGTTTACCCTCTCAAGAACCTCGCGCCAGAGAAACCCTGCGAGGAGACCTTACTTGAGCAGAGGCGAAGAAAATGCGGCTCTGACTAGCGAGATCGCAAAGTCTGTATTATGATATTGCCAGAGGAGCAAAAGGGAAAAAAAACCCACGCCAACTCGGCCCATTTGGCGGTTCCCCTAAACGAAAAAGTCGGCGTTCCCGAAACTACGTCACAAACGCGCATGTCCCGTCACCTTTATTTTGTTTCACTTTTCTGCGTCTTGGTGAAATCGAAAACCGAAAACCGAAAATCGAAAATCCAGAAGAAAAAAAGTCCCCAATGAACCCTACTGCATAACAAACACCTTCTCTCGTAGCGAAGAAAACTTCGAAGGAGGCAGAAGACGAATGTTTTTGTGTTTTCGTCTGTCGGTTGTCGAATTTAATCCCATCTTTCCTGTCTCCTGTTTCCCTCCTTTCACCACCTGCCTGCCTGCCCACCAAACTACCCACTTACGCCAATTGCCGGCCAATCCAATTTAATCCCTTCCTTCCTTCCTTCCTTCCTTCCTCCACACATCATCGTACACCAAGATAAAAATAAAAAATCTCCACTCAATTCTTCTCCTCCTCTCTGTTTACAAATGCCATTCACATCATTCCTTCGCTTAGCTGCGAGACAGCCCCTCCTGAGGACATCAGCTCCTCTACCTAGGCTTGTTGCGGCGGTGCCGAGCCTTCGGGCCAAGACTTCTCTGAGGTTTTACAGCGAGGGGCATGAGGAGAGTTTCGAAGAATTTACTGCTAGGTTGGTTTATACTCTTTCTTCTCCCCTCTGTTTCTACTGTATATGCTACTTTCATTGATTCTGTTATCTGGATGGATGGATATGATGAATTGGATTATCGTTTGTTCGTTTTGCTATTCGGCTTTGATGCTAAGTTTTTGTTTTTGGTCGTGGATTTGTGGTTTGACATTGGACAACGAATTGGTGGACGAGAGGGACGATTGTTCGGTGATGTGGGGGTGTTATGGAGTGATGGAGGGGACGGAAGATGGACCGCGCAAACCGCATTCGCAAAGGCATACTAACCTATTCTTCCCAGGTACGAAAAGGAATTCGAGAACGTCAATGATGTCTTCGAGCTTCAGGTATAAAAAAACCATCATCCATCCACCCCTCTTACACAGGGCAGCACCCGATATCTCTGCCATCACAATTGAATAACCAACGAACACCCAGCGCAACCTAAACAACGCCTTCGCCTATGACCTTGTCCCATCTCCCTCCGTCATCATCGCGGCGCTCAAGGCCGCCAGAAGGGTCAATGATTTCCCTACCGCCGTGAGAATCTTCGAGGGTAGGCCTCCCCCCATCCATCCAGCACACCGGTGTTAATAATCGAACAGGCATCAAAGCCAAAGTTGAAAACAAGCAACAATACCAACAATACCTCGACGAGCTCAAGGATCTCCGGGAGGAACTCGGCATTGCGCTCGTTGAGGACATGTACCCGGAGAATAAATAAACATATGATTTCCTCAATTGAAGGTTCTCTAGAGAGAGATCGCTTTTTTACTTTTACTTCTACTTTTTCGATAAACAGATATACTAAAGAAACGAAAAAACAAAAAACATCACAGATGCCCTTGCTATGAGCTTTGCATTTTTTGTCATTTTTTCGATTGTCGATGGGGCGATGGGGTCATTGCATGGAAGCATTCGCGGGACCGGGGAGGGAATGAATGGAGGGGAATGGCCCGGATGGCTGGTTGGTCTGGTGGAGTGTATATTGGAGCGGGAAGGGGGAGTACAGTGGTCGAAATCGTGGATACGATATGTGAGATAGAATTACCATTTTCACGGTTATGATATGGTTTAGATGGAGAAAGGATTGCAGGGCTGGAGTGAGACAGTTGACTGACCCATTTCAAAAGTAACCGGACACCTTGGCGCCAAGGCTGGGACACTGTCTTTGTGCGCTGCGCCTTTTCCGCCCGACACGGCTTAGGCCAAGGAACCACCAAGACTCCCGGATCCTTTTGGAATGGGCAAGTCCTGTGTCCTACTCGCTAATTGGTGGAGCATCTGCATAGAGAAAGCGACTCGGCGCGAAGAGAGTCTGATTGTCCGGTATAGTTAACACAGTTTATTGCTGTCGTGGTCTCACTGCGTCGCAGGGGATGCTCAGATACGGTATGACAACCTTTCTTGGCGCCAAGAGACTTTCTCTCTTTCCACTCTTCAAATTGGCGAGCGCCCGCCATGTCTGGCGTGAACCGTGAGGCGCTTGTCCTTGTGGTCTGCACGCCCAAACAAGAGCGACAGAGGTGAGACATGCGATTGCGTCAGAATCGGAGCCCTGAGGGGCTGAGTCCCAGCAACACAAGGTTTGGATCATAATAATATTATTATTATGATAACCTCTAATCCCAATTTCGAGACCAGGAACTGGAATACCGGTAACTTATTGTGAATAAGATGGAAAGCAAAACGGAAAGGAAAAAAAAGTCATTGGTCTCCATGCCGTATCCCAATATTATGTAGTCATTCCGTATTTTTATTTTTTTGCCCTACAAGTGACTACTAGCGAGGATGCTTTCTCACGATACTCGTACTAGTACAAGACAAGGATTATGATATTTCGCTGATCAACTATGCACCCCTGTCTTGCGCAGTTGCAAAAAAACATTACAATATCTGTCCGCCACAGTGCCGCACTAGCACTTGCACTCGTCCTCCCCCTCCTCCTCCCGTCCTTGCCGAGGAGAAGAAGAAGAAGAAGAAGAAAGAATAAATAACTGCATCTCTAGTTTCGTGCTAAAATTTGTGTTTTTTTTCTTCTTTCTCTTCTCCCTTCTTGCTGGACCGGTGAAGGAGGTTGTTGAGAATTTCGAAGCCGTAGCTGTGAATTTTGTATCGTGGCTTGATATTTTTATTACTGCTGTTATCGGTACAGTACGAGTGCATACTACGCGCTGGTGATTGCTGAAGAATATAGGGACTGGGATGGAGGGTCAAAAGCTACCGTACTGGCTCCCTCCGTGTCTTAGAGAATAGTGGTCGGGCAGAAATTTTCAGCACTTTTGCCGAGGACAAGGAGATAAGGGGTGGTTTTTTTTTCTTTCCTTTTTTTCATTTTCATTTTTGCATGTTTTTTTTATTTATTTTTGCTTTCGCTTTTGATCCTGTTGACGTCAAACATGCCCCTCCTCTAGCCGCCGCTGCTGGCTGCCCGTACTCGAGTACTAGCACTGACTTTCGTGTTCATCATGATGTCCCGTACTAACAAATTTCAAAAGTATTCGGACACCTTGGCGCCAAGATACCAGCCAGCCCATACTTTGGCTCTGTCTTGGCGCCAAGGTGTCCGAATCCTTTTAAAATTTGTTAGTACTCTCTAGACAGGCGGACGAGCAGCAATCGCAGTACACGTACCGTATGCGCCGCCAGCATCACTCAACTTATGCCCAGAGAAATAAGTTAATATCTAAGAATCTAAAAGTGCTTTTCTCGACCGTAACATGATGTAGCATTCCAATACCCCAACAATAAGTACTTTTTCCTCTTCGTGATGGACGCAAAATCGCACTATCATGTTTCAAAATGAGAAAAAAAAAAGAAGGAAAAAAAAGAAATTCTGAAAAACCCAATTCACCGTCCTGGTAAACTTTTGGCCGAAAAAAGCACAAACAAAAAGTGAAGAAAAAAATACAGGTATCAGAAGCCAACAATTACAGTTTGAGGGAGTCTCAATATTGGTTTCCTTTTGCTAATCTTGCTTGCTTCCTCGTCCCCCTCCCTTCTTTCTTTTCTCTCTCTCTTTCCTTCTTTCCTTCCAGAAATTCAGCAGCCTAGTCCATGTGCGCAAAGTGGAACCAGTTTGCTCTGCAGTCCTCCTGGTCAATACCTACTCCATCCGTGAATTGGCCTGCCTTGCAACCGCTGCACTTTGGTGACGAGGGGCAGTTAAAGTATGGGATGTGTTGGTAACCAATATCTCGGAACCTATTATCATTGGGCTTTGTTCAGATAATGGTCCGGGCTCTTGTATGGTGGATGGGCTTACCAATGAATCTTATTCTTGTCTTCGAATAACCCCAGCGCGATACTATGGACAGGCGCGTCGCCCCATCGCTCGTAAAAGAACCCGCCGGCACGATCCAGATGATCAAAGTAATCCCTGTACTTCTTGCTTCTCCAGAAGTTCATATCCGCAATCTCGAAGTTGCTCCAGAAATGGCAGGTTGAGTACCCAGCCTTTTTATGATGCTCCGGCCTATTCCTAGAATCCGTCAACCACTTAATGGCACTGTTTGAGTGCAAGTAGCTCGGGTTCTCAGCCAGGAACTCAAGGGTATGCGGCCACAAAGTCTCAATAGATTCGGGAGAGTCGTAGATATTGATGACGAAACCATAGGTTTTGTTGTTATCCTCCATGTACCTGAATACATCGTAGTCTACATCGCAAAAGAAACTATATCATGCCTCAGCAAGAAGAATTGGGAGATCTGGTGTGGAAATAACATACTGCACTTTAGGCTCAACCCGCCAGTACCATCGGATATCCTTCAATGCAGGGTGATCGTAAAATTTGCCAGAGTTCCACCGGCACATTTGATGATAGCTCTTGAGTCCGGAATATTGAACTTTCTTCTCTTCCAACAGCTTAACCGACTCTGCCATAAGATCATTGTTGATCCAGGAAGGGATTTCCCAGTGGTCTTTCGGGATAATCTCTACACCACACGATTAAGTCCACTGTCAGCCGCCGCAGGAAGAAAAGTAAAAGTAAAAGGTGTGGAGATAAGACGAAAGCTCACCGTATCTACACTCAGCCTTAGTCTCTGCCTGTGTCTTCTCCTTAAACTCCTGAGAAAACTCCTCATCGTTGAAGAAGGTCCATGGGTAGTTAAATTTGTGATTGAAAGTTCTCTCCAAATCCCTCATCGCGGAAACCATCCCTTCAAGCTCATTGTTCCTCACCAGTGACAACAAAGTCGCCGATGCTCTATCCCCTTCACCGGGTCCCCATAGTTTTCCTGAAGGTCCCTTCTCAGGGTTGAGTAAGGGGTCGTTACCCTTTAGCGAGCCACCGGCCTTTGGCCGAACGAATCCCGTTCCCGTTCCCGACCCTTCAGCATGCGGCCGACGTATCGGTGAAGATGAATAGCTGTAAAAGACAAGTAGCAATGTTGTGAGAGCTCCCAGTGAGATGAGAGCTCTTAGGATACCCTTTGTCACCATTTTGTGAATGAGGGGGTGCGGAATGGGGTGAAAGGTGTTTGTTCGGAAGAGAGCGAGTGTGGTTACGAGGGTTGCTGCTTTGGGAGGGCCCCTCCGTGGGAAGGGGTTGTTAAGTCGTGTTGGCCCTGTTGGGAGAGTGCCGGTGAGTGATGGGGGAAATAAAATAAAAAAAACTTCTGTGATAACCTTGATGAAAAGTCCTCGCGACACAATTGGACAGAAAACGAAGTATACTTCCTCTTCGAGTTCAAAAGAATGGAAAGTGGAAAAAAAAAGGGGCTCCTGAAATAGAAGTAGTCGAGCACACCTGGCCTACGGGTATCTATCAATGCGATACCGAAGTGCCTGCTTTTGCTTTTTTCTCTAATGCTTCGTAAGCTGTATTTTTGTATTTCTACAGGCATTCGTCCCTTCAAACATGGACACCCCCAAGCCTACCAGTAGCACACAGTAAGCACAATTACCAGTAAAAGCAAAGGGATCAACGTTTGCAAAACAGGAGCCAGGAAGATACAGTATTATAAACTTTGCTACTCCTTGGATAATCGGATGGATTAAGACGCGGATATATCCCTCGGTGACGGGCGCAGTGCGTATCCGTACGATACGCAGCAAAGCAATACATAACTACCGTACCGGTATGCTGTAGTATCGCAAAGAAATCCGCACACTAGATTCCCGCCGCAGAGAAAGCTTCTGGGCTATAACCATGTGGACTATGCACTGTTGTCGTACCTAGGTTCAGGAACGTCATCGGACCCCCACAGTCTCACACCTTCGTCTCAAGTCCCAACTGCTTCTCATTGGCGTATCGTTCGCCGTTCTCCTCTGTTCGTTGCCCGCCCTACAAAGGTCTATCGGTAGTGTTAACTTACTGTAGCCTCGAGCGAGTGACGTGAATTCTGAGGGGTTTTGAGGGCTCTGTTTCTCCTCGAGGAAGGGTTGGAATCTTTTCCTTTTCTTTTCCCCCCTCTTCTTCTTCCAAGAATCCTAAGGACTTTGAATGCACGTTAGTCTACTGAGTGGTCGGGTTGAGTGGTAAGGTCTACAGCACCGCCCGGTGCTCATTCCTTTGGTAGAATTCTATTGGAATATCAACCTGTCTGGGTATAGGGTAGAGAGGGCTACCAGAGGAGGGAGCCTATTCTAATTCTCATTAGTAATAGCCCGAGCTATGTATAATGGTAATTGACGAAGAATACTCTTTCCGATTACATAGTTTGTTCAATGCCATTACTTGCTAGGGTGATGCATCATCAGACTGTCTTTCTGTCGGAAACTCGCTGTGCTCTTTTAATTTGTACTGGTTCTACCTGAACTCTGTTGGGGGGTTACGAGTTGAATCGGTGGTGGGATCAACCCTATTGTGAACCCAGCACGGAAGCGTCAGTAGCCAGGTGGACTGTGTGCTACTGTATCCTGCACCCGGTACAACCGCATGTTGGGGTCTTTATCAAGTATGGTGGCCTTAAAACCGCTCGAGTGCCTCATAGATAAGGTAGCACGAGAGGTGGAAGAGGTTAGTTTAGTATGATGACTGCCAGGTACTTAGGGAAGCTATTTTCATTGTATCGTTGGCATGAATGCGGGGCTCAAATCAATGCACCTGGAGGGGGGGACGAGTGTAGAGCAGGAGAGTGTCCAATACAAATTCACTACAATTTCTTGAATTCTGTGTGCGGCGCTCGCTCCTCCACCTCGCCCCCTTTCAGACACGTTTTGTTCGTAACCTTCTCTACCATTTCCTCTAAATTACAAATGTTTTCCGGCCCAACCCCAAGTGTCCAAGTTTGCAAAAAGAAATAAAGCAAGCAAAAAGTATAAAGTTCAAAGGGAAACGGAGATAAACTTACATAATCCCCTCCTGTTTTTATGCATTGGAGACGTTTGGCATTGAATGCGCGCGATTCAGGACACACCAATACGTCAACGGTCCTAATTTGCTATTTGTTAGTATGATACCTGTTGGTAAAGGATTATTTGAGGTGTGGGCTGGGGAACATACTTTTTTTTTTTTTTCCCGGAGGAAGGGTTTTTAGAGATTTTATATTTTTATTTCAGGCTTGGAATCCTCCAAGCGGGTATAGGAATAATATTCTTCTTGCTTATCCGTGATGGCTTCAAAAAAAAAAAAAACTCCTTAACCAACCTCACCCCTTGGGTGAGGAAGAACAACAACAAAGCGTCCTGCAATGCCGTTAACTATTTGCCAGCTGATAACTGGACTTCAAAATGGATCAACAACCGGCGGGGACCAGTGTGCTATCCAGCATGTATCGTTTTTTCAATCAAATCGAGTTCGCCGCGAACCGAAGGTCGTGACGGGGTTGGGGTTGCTTTGGGATGACCGAGGGTTCATCCGGACTGTTAGAAGATCACTCCGCGTACATCTGTGGGGGATGACGTGAATATCTGTGGGTAATTTCGAGAAGGAATCTGGACACAAGCTTGTCAGTAGAGTTCCTAGAGCCAACAAATTAATTCTGAATAGCTCATCAAGGCAAAATCAGAAACAGAAAGAGTAACAAATAAAGAAGACAAAGCGACACTTGAGGTGGGGTAAGTATGTGGAGGAGAGAAGAAGAATCGAAGCGGGGAAGGGACGACCAATTTATAGCCGAAGCTTTGGAGCCGTTTCTTGGCATAGCTTGGCAGGTGTGTGTCACATCCCAGACCATCAACGGCTGGAGAGGAATGTTGTACTCGAGTACCGTATGTCATTGGCCTATTGATAGAGTGCAGTAAGATATGATACGAGAAGCATTTACCGGACACATTGTCTCAAAATGCGTTGTATCTGCATGATAAGGGCTGAACCATCTAAGGGAATTAACTGGATACCGTATACTCGAGCACTAAGGGACGTCTGCAGAAGGAATACTTTGCCAGGGAAAATATTGCTCAGCTCAACTAGGACTCTAATAAGAATTTCGGCTCTATTAAACAATGGAGTGGATGGTTCCCTACGCTCTGGTAGAGAGGGAATAGGAGTATCTCAAGTTTTCATGGAGATGTTGAGGTTTAGAAGTAGGTCAAACTTTTGATAAATAGGCAGGGGAGTGTTGGGGATATGCTGCCCAGGTCACCATAGGAACTGGGATAATTGAACCTCATGGAATCGTCCCGGAAAAAAAAACCGGCTTTCAGCCTCCAGCTAAGACAAATAAAAAGAAAATACTGCCGCATTCGTACACTTGTAAAAGCCTCATACTGGCACCCTTTCTTATGCCCAAAGATCGATATCTATTGACAGCAGGGGCTTTTTGAATACTTGTTTTTGGGTGTGCCTCTAGATTATAAACCTTCATTATTGTAGTTTAGTTTATTAAGTAATAAGAGGGGATTAGCAAAAATTTTTTTTCCAGGGGAGTGGCACTTGGAAGGGTGTGGGAACTTTGCGGACGCGGGTGCACGACAGACTTTACCAGGACAGGCAGCTCCAAGGCCCTAGTGTGAGGCTCAATCATTCCAATTCTTGAGGTGGATATCATTTCCCTATCGTTTAGGTTACTAAAACCCATGTCTTCCTATTAATATATATACGATACTAGTATGCGAACTTAGTACTCTTTACTCTTGGTACAAGAGGTTCGAACTTTACTAGGGCTTAAATTCTTAACTTTTTCCTTCTCGTGCTTGGATAATTGTGGCGTCGGCGTGCTCACATGGTGCTTCGTTTACTCTGGGGGATGGGATGCCGCGTGATGGGCTTGTGATATACCTCCTAGCTCACCCTGCGCTGATTTTCTACCAGCACTTGGATTAGCAATGCCCTCTCCGGACTGTGCTGCTGGGGAGTGCTGCCAATGGCTTCTAGCTCTGCCGGGTTTGGGACATTGTCTGCATATAGCAGGCCTTGCGGCCGATCTCCGCGAGCGATATTTACGATGGGGTCCGAAAGCGGTCTTGGATGTCCCTTTTGGGTCTTTTAGGATATTTTTCCCCTCTTGAACTTTGTGGGCAAATAACCACTTCCTCCAGAGGCCACAAGCACACTATTACCTGGCGCATAGCTAGCAGACCTCTACTAGTTCATTGATCGCCCGGTGCCAAGGGCACGCACTCTACATACAGTACTTCTGCAATGATACCGGGGGCGGGAAGTTCGGTCTCGGGAAGTGGTGGATGTATCCTTGGCGTTCACTGCACTTGGATGCAAGTTATCTTGCGAATGTGTCTGTCGCTGTGACCTAGTATAAGCCCACCTTTTTTTTCTTTTCGTTCGGGGTATTCGTCCTTCAGTAGCCTACGAAGTCTAAAACAGACGCTACGATATAGCCCGTATTTACAATTATTAACTAGGTGAGGTGACGGTGGGATCTTAAAGATTTCAAGGGAGATGTACATAGCCCTATTGGAGAGATTAGCTCGAAGTTTAAGTTAGAGAATTGGAAGCCAAGATTGGGGGTGCTAAATCCGACTTCAAGCTTACGAATTGGCAAGTATGATACACTTGTTATTTTGGGGGCATTAGTGGTGAGTTCATTATTCCACCCATGTATGAGATAGATCTAATCGGTATAAGTTATTATACTGCTCCTCAAAGGCCACGCGGAAGTTCAGTCCTCTAGGCTTAGTATGGTGTCTAAAGCTACCTCATATCAAAAAGCAGATCAGAATTCTGGTGCTGGGGAGTGACAATTTTCTTGGAAGCTTTATACGGGAGGGCCGGCATAGAGAATTCGGGGATTTTACGGTACTACTAGACTAGTATGGGCCCCTCGAGACCTCAAGGAGTGGGAAATCATTTGCTTCTTTCGTAGCTGGTCCAGAACTTTTAGCTTGGAGGCACTTAGCTCCTGATATAATCTGGTAAGCCCGGCAATTAGCCTCCATACCTTGCGATCTTTTATATTACCCAACTAAGGTATACCTCCTAAGGAGGCACACTACTTTATTTGTCCACACTTGGAATGTGCGTTCTGATTGCACACTCACTTAGCCCGGGCCCGCAATATCTTCCTCCTATAGAGGTCGGGATATGGTTGCTACGCCGCCGGTAGAATAGACACTTCCTTGGATTATGGAGTGCCCTCGGAGCTGTCATTTTTTTTGGGCCAACGAATAAAATCTCAATGCTTATTCCTGGGGCGTGAGGAGAGGGCGTATCCACAAATTCAGGGATCGGGATTCCTACCCTGTTCACTCGTTCAACTTTGATTAGTTTTTGGAAGAGATCTAGGGCATCAATCATGGAACATCACTCGTGGCATCCCCTCCCTCCCCCGCCGTCACCTGTTGCCCCTGAAAGGCGCTGCTTGAGTCTGTATTATTCTGTTGGGCCCACCGCCTGAGGCAGGGGCGGTCATACCAAGACATCGCCGCCGTGAACGGACTGCTGGGAGCCGTCTGTCGCCTCAGTGGCTCTCGGTACTCCCCATACTGTGCCCTGTAACGTGAGGCCCCCGGACCGCTGAGAATACTGCCGGAAGCTTTCTTTGTATTTTCGGCTGGGTTAGGGGTATCTATTGATTCCATTTGTTTTTTGCCTTCTTTCTTCCTTCAGTTCCCCCTAGCTTGCTAGGGATGCCTCATTGCTCCTAGACTGTTGGGGTTAGGGCAGGAGGGAGAAAGAACTGATTAGATGGGTTGCAAGACGGCCAGATGTCTCATTTCGATGGGTTGCATGGTACGGCGTAGAGATTGGCTTTTGGATGGCTTGAATTGCTAATGGAGCTGAGGGTTTGGATTACATTAGGAGCCTTATTGTTTGTACTGGCACTTTTGTTGTATTTTGTCGGCTGGGTTGACAAAAAATTATTTGTTATTCATGTACTTGATTACTATTAAATGTGGGGCGCTATCGTCTGTACCGACACTTTTATCTTGCTTTGTTGGCTGGGCTAGGTACAGTATACTCTCTGTTGACTGTTTTTGAATGGACGTTTATATAAGTATCATACCCGAGCACAAGTTTTGCAAGTTTTGCGGGGCATCTAACTTTGTGAAAAAACATCTTGTGTCACTTTTGTGCAAGGGATTGTGGCTTTCATGGGGGTTGGCCTTGTGTGAGGGGCATACGGAACGTTTGGTTGGGGGAAGCAAAACCTGCCCCCGGGATCTCTTTATGGCATCAAACTACCGGTTTGAGGAACCCTGGAGCATCATGTAGCAATGTGCGATCGCTTGGACGGAGAAGTGGTAATAGATAACGGTTAATATTATTAATTAGGAAAACGATACTCATATAAATAACAAAAAGGATGTAGCTCAGCTATAGTGAAGTGGCTCAGTCCTGCCATTACCACCGGGATCCCTCAATACACATAGTAAAGAATCAAGAAGACAAAGACCCTCAAAGAAACCGTATAGGAACAACGAAAGGGACAACAAGAGATAACGCATGGTAGTCCTAAATAGGACCTGGCTTGAAAGAAGGTGAGATATGAAAGAAGCATTTGAGAGGAGAAAGAAACCATATTATGTATACGAACACACCATCCTTTAAGGAGTCGAGTGATAATTTGTGAATTAGACTTTCTCAGTTTGAGTGAGAATTTGGGTGTATTCATTGGGCACCGTTGAGATAAACGCTACCATCCTAGAGTATTTACAAACGTCTGGTCTATCTAGCGTATCCGCTATTAGTAGACACTGTTATCCTATCTACTGTATGTCCCTATTCCAACACAATGTACTTCCTCAGGTGCTCCGGGATCGCTTCGTACAGGCCCTTGGAATCTAGCCATTTCTTGCTAAAAAGCCTGTCTGCGTATCGATAGGCACCGTCGCACAGCACAGTGGCTACACTTTTTCCAGGGCCTAGCTTCTGGGCAAGCTCGTAAGCTGCGACAACATTTAAGGCAGTGCTAGCACCCATGTATAACCCTTCTTCGTCGAGAAGCCTGTAGACCATTGCGATGGACTTTTCGTCTGAGATATGTAGTGCGTTATTGATAAGTTTGATCTCGGGCTTCAGGTTGTCTGTTACGCGCCCTTGACCGATCCCTTCGGTGATGGACCCCCCAGTGCGTTCGTTGAGTTTTCCACCGGAAGTAACGTAGGAGAAGAGGACTGAGCCGGGAGGGTCGGCGAGCCAACATTCAGTGCGGCCGTCAGAAACTTCTTTGAGGTAGCGCGTAACACCTGCGAGTGTTCCGCCAGTGCCGGTTGCACAGGTGAAGCCGTCGAGTTTTCCGCCGAGCTGGGCCCAGATCTCTGGACCTGTTGTCTCAATATGGGCACGACGGTTCGCAACATTATCGAACTGGTTTGTCCAAACTGAGTTCTCGGTTTTTTCTAATGGCAATTAGGCTTAGGATTGGGGATAGTAGGGAAGGCGTGGATACTCACCAGCGTGGCGCTTTGCCTGGTGATTATAGTTTTCAGGGTTCTCAAAAGCCACTAAGAAAACGTTAGGAACGTGCCTCGGAACAATTTCTGCTGAATATGCATCTTACCAGCTGGTACAGGGAATACCTCAGCACCCAGTAATCGCAGAAGGTCTATCTTCCCTTGTGACTGGGTATTGGGCATATATATTACGCATTTATACCCTTTGATTGCCTGAAGATCAACTTATACCCTCAATATCACTAATTGCAAGGAATTGGGCTAACCTTTCGATCGGCACACATGCGCGAGACCAATCCCTGTGTTCCCTGCAGTGCCTTCTACAATGGTTCCGCCTGGTTTGATAAGGCCCTTCTCCTCAGCATCCTTAACGACGTACAGTGCTGCTCTATCTGCAATTTTTATATTTTGGATGTTATTGATGTATTATTAGAGAAGATGTTTGCCGTGGGGGGTGCACCTTTTATTGAGCCACCTGGGTTCATGAACTCTGCTTTTCCATAGATATCACAGCCAGTCTCTTCACTGAGTCTGTTGAGCCGTATTAAAGGTGTGTTTCCGATAGCTGTCGAGTTAGTTTCAAATCTGAAATTGTCTTTGCCAATGACTAGAGATTGACAAACCTCCGATAAAACCTTTCACACTGCCTTGGGCTTTTGAGACCTTGATTCCATAGGGGCTTGCAGCTTCAGCTGCCGTTGCAAAACGGCGGAGGCCGAAACGGAACATGGTCTGGGGAAAAAGAGGGAGCAGAAGGAGAGAAGGGGTGGGTGGAAGGAAATGAGAGATGGTGAGAAAAGCAAACAAACAAGTAGAGGGAAGAAGAAGGAGGTGGGGCGAATGGGGCACGCGATTGGGAATCACGCGGCTCTTAGGAGTTTTAACTGATTTCGCCCTGGTTGATTTCGAAAGTGACAAGTAAGATGTTACAAGATTATCAGATTTATCTTCCGGTAGGAATTTTGCATATATTATTATCTGATAATCTAGGGTGATAATCTGATTAGATAGCGGGGTTGTCACCACAACAAACCACCGGTCTTTCTTGTGTTTACCTGCGTTCTCTTATTCTGACAATAGGAGCCAGAAAACAAACAACGGCCATCTTGCACCTTATACCCCTCTAACCTTGAAATCCACCTGGAATAAGTCGCTTTTGGTTATTTCAATGCCTGCTCGAGTAGCTAGTTCACGATCTGCTCGTACGCGAGCCCCACGGAGACGAGCCCCCGCCGCTGCCGAGGAAATCCCAGCTGCTACATCTCCAGCGCCCGAACCCAGCCCACCACCACCAGTAACTTATACTCCTCTTCAAGACGCTATTGCGACTATATTTCAATCAGCCCAGAAGACCACCGCTGGTCACAGAAAATTGGCGATTACAATGCGGTCTATTTGGGAGCAGTGTGCAGCAGGTACTGGGCCCCTGGGCGCATCCATCGGTGGCGGGAGGGTTGGGGAAAAGGCCTTTGTCAAAGAATTCACTGGCTTCCTTAATAGGGTTCTTATGACCAAGAAAAGTGAGGTTGTAGGAGATAGGTGTTTGAGATTCACAGACTTATTCGTGAGGGGGCTCCTTGATAAAGGTCGGTATTGTCCGAAAGTCACGTAAGATTTGCTAGTCTTTAGTACTAATTTAAGCGACCTGCTTGGACAGATAAAACAAAGAAGAAAGGCGGTGAAGATGAGCAAATGATAGAAGAGGAAGAGGCTGTAGAAGAAACATCTGCAATTCGCTTCGTTCTTCGGTTCATCTTTTACCTCTTGCCCTTGATATCATCGAGAGAGAAAACGGTCCGATATCGTACCACACAGCTTCTATCGCTTTTATTAGCTAACGCATTACCGGAATTCCCTTATGATTACTCTACGAAGTCGAACGCTATATTTAAACAATTGAGATCCGAGCTCTTGAAGCGTATTAAGGATAAAGAAGCTCCTGTTCGAGTCCAGGCAGTAGTTGGTGTTATAAAATTACTTGAGATGGGTGTTGGAACGGATGAGGGTGATAGCGAGGATGATGACGAAGAGGGAGACGGTAATGTGTTGGCTGTTTTGATTGAAGCCATGCAAAATGATCCTAGCGCGTGAGTATCTGCTATCTGTGTTATGTTATTTGCGTCTTTGGATGGTATTTGTGCTGATTTGCCGCTAGAGATGTTCGACGTACAATCTTGTATCATATCAATCCTACTTCTGAGACACTTCCTTACCTCCTTGAGCGGACCCGTGATACCGATCCAGCAACCCGCCGTTCGGTTTTTACGCGCCTGCTTCCTAGCCTTGGTGATTTCCGTCACCTTTCTATTGGAATGCGTGAAAAGCTTCTTCGGTGGGGCCTTAATGACCGTGATGAGTCTGTTCGTGAAGCTGCAAGGCGGATGTTCAATTATCGCTGGCTTGAAGATGTCGACGGCGATGTAATCGAAATTCTTGAGCGCTTGGATGTCACCTGTGACGGCCCTCAAGGTGGAGTTAAGGAACTCGCGCTGAGGGGCTTCTGGGAGGAAAGGAAGGATTTTGTTGAGAAAATTACCTTCGGCGATGAATTTTGGGAAGATCTTACAGCAGAATCTGCATTTCTAGCTCGGAGTTACAATGATTACTGCCGAGATCTTCCAAGCGCCCAGAGAGAGGCAGGAGAAATTGACGAAAAAATGCCTGAGGTTACAAAGCTGGCACTTCACCTTCAAAAATATCTGAATAAGCTTGTTGTAGCCCTAGAGGGCGAGGATGCGGAAGCAGCTACTTGGGAGTTTGTGGCCGAGCAACTTTTGATGATTGCTTCGAGGATGGACTATGGGGATGAAATTGGGCGGAGAAAGATGTTCGCCTTACTCCGCGAGAGTCTCGCCATACCTGAGTTACCTGAAGGTGTTACTAAATTGATAGTTGAATGCCTTGCTAAACTAAGTATGGGTGAGGGTGATTTTTGCATGTTAATTCTGGAGGTTATTGCAGAGGTACATGATCGAATCGCCGACGATGATGACGAAGCTGGGGTTGCCGACGAAAGTTTTCATTCAGCGAAGAGCGACGTCAGTGATGATGATGACCTCGAGGATTCCATCACTGTAAGGGCGGCTTCCGTAAAAGCTAGTACCCCGGCAGCGAAAGCCGCTTCATCAGCCAGAAAGAGATCTAAGAGTAGGCCTGCCGATGAAGACGAGGATACAGACATGATGGATATCGATGGCGCCGAAGGGAATGGGGAAGAAGAACAAGAAGGGGAGGGAGAAGACGAAGACGAAGAAGCAAGAGCTGTGAAGGAGCTCATGATTAACCTTAAGTGCCTTCATATTGCTCAATGTATGCTGGAGAATGTATCGGGGAGTTTGAAAAAGAATACCCATCTTGTAACCATGTTGAATGGTCTAGTTGTTCCTGCTGTGCGGAGCCATGAAGCGCCAGTAAGGGAACGTGGACTTAGATGCTTGGGATTGAGTTGTCTTTTAGACAAGGTAGTTATCTCCTCTAAAGCCCTATCTATCCGATTGCTAACCTAGTTGAAGACGCTTGCTGAAGAGAATCTTACCCTTTTCGCTCACTGCTTCAACAAGGGCCACGAGGCGCTGCAAATAGAAGCGCTTCATATCATGTCGGACATCTTAGTTACCCATGGCTCCGCGATCTTTGAGGGAGATAGCTGCGCAGTGGAGCAAAGAACTCTCTACAGAATGTTTGCAAAAGCATTGAAATTGGATGAAGTAGTAGAAGTACAGGCTACTGCGACGGAAGTGATCTGCAAATTGATGCTTGCACAGGTTATCAAAGACGAAGAGGTAAAGCTCTGATCGGTGTTTCAAGGGAGGTACTGACCAGTTTTTGTCAGCTACTCAAAGTGCTCGTAATCGCGTATTTCGATTCAGCAACAGCGGATAACCAAAGCCTTCGTCAAATCCTAACATACTTCCTACCAGTCTACTGTCACTCCCGCCCTGAAAACCAAACAAGAATGCAGAAGGTTCGCCACTGCTCTTTCCTCACCACGAGAACACGACTAACATTAATAGATAACTTTAAACACAATCCACCAACTGCTCTTGATCCGCGAGAACCTGGGCGAAGAGGAAGAAATGGTCTCAATCACCACCACAACCTCACAAATGGTCGACTGGACCGACCCCCGCAAGAATGTTGGCGGAGGAGTTCAAGCGGGTCGCAGCGGCATCGGGGAAAAGATCGTCGACCCAAATGTGCACGTTGACCTCGCCATAGACACCTTGGAACGCGTTAGCAGCAGTAGCTGCAACAAGGAGGAGAAAAAAGTGTTGTGCGCAATGCTTGGAAAGCTTTATATCCCAGCTGAGGCCACTCCCGAAAAGCTTAGGGAGTTGTATGAACTTGTGACCCAGGCGATCGGGGATAAAGTTGCCACGGACGCGCCATCTAGGAATGCACTCAATAAGCTGGAACTTTTGTTAGGGAAGATTGTCAACGAGTTAGAGCGAGATGGTGTAACAGAGGCTACGGGAGACGAGCTAGCAGCTACAGGAGATGAAGCCGAAGCTGTAGCTGGTGAGGCGACCGCAGGAGAGGCCTCAGATGATGAGGGGGATGATACTATTGTCATGACGAAGCCTCCAAGGGTAGATGATCTCGCAAGCGAGACTAGCAGAGAGACAAGTGCCGCCCCTTCGACCGAAGCGGAGGAGCAGGAAGGCGAGGATGGAGATGAGGATGAAGAGTGATGCGCTTTGTTTTTGGGATTCTTTCACTTTATGGGTCTTCGGTATTTGTCGGTGCATGGGTAAACGAGTCATTGGTAGTCCTACGATAATGATATTCTAAGATGTTAGTTACCGGCATCTTGTTTTCTTAAGCCTTTGGTACAGGGTTCTCCTAGGGTTGTATGGCTTCTACCATTTAAGTCAAGTTAATTTCGTAGTGTAATAACGTTAAATTCTGTCAAGCGTTGATTACTGATTGTTCAGGGGACTGATCCGCGTCACTTTGCTGCCCTAGGCCTAAAGTAGAGGGTACGTGTTCCCTGGAGGAAAAAAGTTGTCGAAATTATCTTGCCCTGGGCATGGGCTTAATTTCATGTAGGGCTGAAAGAAGAAAAGGACACCCAGAGAGGGGGTGGTTTCTGGCGCATTTGGCTTTGTAGTCTTCGTTGTGTAGAGGCGTTATACAGTTACTCATACTATCACTCGCGGCGACTCGGCCACACTGCTGTGGGATTAATTTTACATCCTGGCACCTATGCAGCGTCAACGTCCTCTCCCATTTCCTAATTTAAGTGGAAAAAGGTAAGTAGATAGTTTGTCTAAGGTACATCAAAGATATCATACGATAATAAAGAAGATGGAGAATAAAATACTCGAAGCCCCACGGATTGTTAAGCAGGATTTACGCTTATGTTGTCCAGCATTTGGGTGTGGGGGAAAAAAAAGAGGTAATCGTATCCACGATTAGAATAGAACTTATTGCGTACGGTATATTCGTTAAGTCACTCATACTGTCTATCCTGTGGAAGATTCGAATACATGGATCTAGGAGCTTATTTATTCTTGCTGCTAGCTAAACTTTGGTTTTAACAGCAGCTAAAGAGTTTATTCTCCCACGGCGAACAGGGAGGGATCGATGGCATGCCTGAGGAAGGTGCGTAGCCTCCAAATAGAAAGAAGGAAAGAAAAATAGGTGAAATTTGACATACCAGCTTGCTATCTGCAAGCCGTTCTTAGGTTTCGAGGATCTGTGCAGCAAGAGCGTCAATACATACGGGGAGGAGGGTGTATCACTAAGATAGGCTGCCAAAAATTTATCAGACACTCTTATACTAATGAGAAGCGAAGTTAGTTTGGGTTGTAATGATGTCCATGTCTCATAACTCCCTTAAGCTATCCTGCTCTAACAAAGTTCACCCCCACCGTGCTAGAAATTTAACGTATCAATCAAGTCAATCAGAGCCGAGAATCCTTCAAACACTGCTGCATCCTTCTTCAAGACTGTCACATGTTCGGAGGGGGGATCTGACACTTGACATTTTGTACCCGCCTTTCCACCCTCATGCCTTCTGAGGGCACATAATTTTTTTGACTTTTATTCTCTCTCAGAGAATTAATTACTGTCTTCGAGGGAAATTAGGTCCGGGAGGGGAGGTGGTGGTGGTATCGCATGCCAGGTATGGCGGAGCGTCAGACACTCCGGGGGACCAGAAAATACGCACAGAAGCCGCGGTGCTGTTTGCAACTTCAGTTAGTTCGATTCTGTTCAAGAGATTATCAGGGTAGGGATATCAGCAATGAGAAACGGTGCCTTGAGGGCCACTACGTTACTAGTATCGCTCGAGCTGTGTGGTTTCGGATCCTATTGTATGCAGTAATGAGTGCACAAAGCACTCCTTCTATTTAAAATTTCAGAGAATCCCTCACCAAAGACATCCATTGAAATCTAACAAGTTAGGAAGAGATACACTACCCTCCCTATCAAAGCCTCGAAAGCCAGCTTTCAGTGGGATAAGTATAAGTTCCCAAGTTGACATTCCATGAAATACCTAGCTGGCGCAGTGGTTAATATGCTTGAAAGTAATTAACCTATGTCGCAATTAGCAGGAGCCCAGGAGTTCAATTCACGCTGGTAATCAGTTATTATTGAACGATCCGTCATGTAGGGTAGGATGATTTGAAAATCCCTGCCCTATGGGGACTGGGAGATTGAAGAACCTAGCCTTCATCAATAGGGCTGTGGGATTTATCAATCCTGCTACTGAGGTGGGAGAATCCGACTCTAGACCTAAAAGGTTGGCGATCGGCGGGGTAGCAGATGTGAAGTAAAAATTTGTTTTTTGCTTCCTTTGCTTTGGAAAGGCAGCTGTGGGTCCTAAAAGCTATCGATCGAAATGTTAGCCATTTTCACTCCGGCAAGCTATGCTCTCTCTATTTATTACCTTGAAAGTGTTTTTTTTCTTCTAGAAAAGCAAGGTATAGATAGTAGTGCCTAGTGAAAGACATAGGATTCCCACGATGCTGTGCTAACCCAGCACCTTAGCACTTGATTGGGTTATTAGATGATCGGATCGCACTTCTCGAAATCGTAGTGTCTGCTTGGTAA
This sequence comes from Tuber borchii, assembly GCA_003070745.1. Lineage (NCBI taxonomy): Eukaryota > Fungi > Ascomycota > Pezizomycetes > Pezizales > Tuberaceae > Tuber > Tuber borchii. The sequence continues at coordinate 94,333 of NESQ01000147.1, read as the reverse complement.
CGGATTCATACATAATCACTCGAAAGTCTCATATGCGATTTGTTGGAAATATTCGATGCGGAGGTAATGATCAAGGATGAGGGTTTTAGGCAGCGGAGTGGAACTGCTTAAGTGGAGACACAAATTTTGTATTAAGCGGAGATGAAGACCATGATTGATTGTGATAAGTTGATAGAAAGGAAAGACTTGACGAGAGCTGTGAAGAGGAAGAAAGGCGTAGAGAGAGAGAGAAGGGACAGGAGGGGAGAAAGATAGGGGTGTGAAACTTTTTCATAGCTTGCGCGTCCTTTGACAAGTGCATACGCATACCAGTGTGGCCTCGGAGTGCGGCCATTACACTGGGATTTCCAACACGATTGTTGGTTAGAGTGAAAGCTGGTTGAGAAGCTAGAGGTGAAGATTGGGGAGGCAAGGAGGGAGGGGGTTAGATTTAAGCCTTTATCTGGTATCACGATAGCTCCTGGTTTCCCAATTAGTCAAGTGATTTAGCTATGCCTTTCCAGTGACATCTGAGACGAACATATCCCGGAGATTCCAAGTTTACTGAACAGGGTTCAAACATTATGAAGGGCGTTCCCCCTGAAATTCTTGGCTGTTCCTACTCCGTAGCTTAGCAACTTACCCCAGAACACCATAATTATTTCTCCTATCATAACATCACCATACCTCTATCAGACCGTGACGCCGGACTCTAAAGTCAGCCACAATGCCCCAGAACTGGATTACCACAAGTCGGAATACTGCAGCGGCTGGGGATACACCCATCATCGCACGCTACCAGAAAGCCTATGAGCGTACAAGGGGAATGGTAACTCTCTTCCCTCGCGTATTTTTCTCTTCTGCTGATGATATCCTCGTTATGATTGTTTCTATAGATGCGCACATAGAGATCTGATCATTCGCGTTTAGTGGTCGATGTCTGTGATTTGTCTTCTCCTGTTTGTTACCCCCCCGTCCCCTGCTCTCGGGCGGAGAGGGACACCTCATCCGGGGGGGCCTGACTTTAACATATTTATCTCTGTTGGATGCTCTCAGGTCTGAACCCTCGTTATTTCTCATGATACTCTCGTCCATTCAGTTTGTTTTCCGTTTTTTTCTCCACCGTCCCCGTCCCCCGCCCCCCCCCTCCAACATTGAGAACATAAAAGGTCAAACAAGGTAACACCTGGTGTTTAGACCACGGGGTAACGGTACAACATCACTCTCCCAGAAAACATAGTCTTCCGAAGTTTCCAAGCCCGATCCTCCACGAGGGCGATTATCAAACCCCCAAGACGGAACGGGGAATCACGTGCCCGTAGAGGGAGGGCAGAGTTTGGGGTGGACGGGCACAAAGCCTGGCACAAAATGTCAAGTGCCGGATCCTCCCTCCTCCTCCACCTTCATCCCTCCTACTCTACCCTCTTCGCAGACATTTAGCCTTGGAGAAGGAGGCAGCGTGAAGATACATACTATACATAACCCTTCGCCGGTGCCCGCTGCCACCATTTCAAAAAGGCACAGCAGTGTCTGGGGAATTATACTGGTCCCGACTAACCTAGCCAATACGTTCGCCTTACGGGAGCTTAGGAGGGGGGGATGGTAAGAAAGCCGCTGAGCACTATCTTAACCCGCAGAGCACATGCGGACAATAAATTCATTATTTGCAATTTCCTCAACGAATTCCTCACTGTCGATCAACTCTATAACCAACGACAGTCTTCCTGTATTTTAGCTCTGGAATAGGGCACTCATCAACAACTCAGACCTTACCTAAGTCTGAAACAACGTTTTTCTGCACAATCACATCGTGGTGCTGAACTTGAGGTTGATATTATAATAATATCACTATGCACGTTTAATACTCCCCAAGAGTGAGTAACTTGGGATTAACCAACTTTGTCTTAAAAGGTAATAATATTATAACAAAATTCCTACCCCTGAGCTACCTGGATTCTAAAGGCGTTACGAACCAAACCAAACACCCTAATCAAAACGACTGTATCCCCCATCAAAAAAAAAAAAAAAAAAAAAAAAAAAACATTCGTGAGCCCTAAATATGAATATTCACAGAATATCACTCGGATATGCCAGAAGCAAACAGCCCGACACCCAAGCACAAACAAAAATCAGCCAACAAACGAGACACACAACAATATTGATAATGCTTACTCAGGCGCAGACATGTATCTCCGCTTGTATACGTAGATTATCTCTCGGCCTAAGTACGTACTACATCCGTTACCCCCGAGAGGAATATCTCGTGGAGTATCAAGATACCATGGCTAGACTATCCTTCCTCATCCACCACAATCCACAGATCCACACACACTTGTTAGCTACCAACAGCAGTTCATCTAGTAGTCTTTTTTAGGAAGAGATCAAGAAAAGAAAGAAGAAAGAAGAAAGGAGAAAAAAAAGCCCGATATCAAACAATAAAATATCTGACAGACGAAACATTTGATCACTAAAAATACAATTGAAGGGAATGGTATCGTTTTTTTCAACCCGCCTCGGCCAATACCCATAGAGATAGTGCGGTGAAAGACGGCATGCTGAATGCTAGCTTGCCTTCCTTTCTTAGTTTCATTTCCCACTCTACTTCGCCACCCACTAACAATGCGCTACCAATGCTTTTCATCCTAGCTGTTCTGTTCGCCATTAACAGATGGCTGTTGCCTCTTCGTAATAGGAGTCCTGAGAGTCAAGGGAAAGTGATACTCTTCAGGATCCTCCTCCTCACTAAGTACCCCCAAAGGTGTTAACATACGCCCCCTCCTATCAGATTAGAGTGGTTTCGGCACTTACGGCAATCTCCAACTAACGTAATCGTCTGTATTCAATCCTTCCATTCCCTCCTGCAAGGACGGGAAATCCCCAGGAGTCATCATGCCGGAGCGGTCTCTTGGAGAGCCAGGAGCAGACAAGGGGCGTGAAACCTTTTGCTCTGTACCATCGAAGAACGGGAATGGTTCCTTGGAATCGAACGAACCGGGGTAGGCTAAAATCGCGTATTAGTCCCGTTGCAGTTACTACTAGCCGGAGCAAGCTACCTCTTCTCAAGGCTAATTGCCTTGCCTTGACATATTCCATGCCCATTCTCTTCCAGTCCAAGAGATCACTTAATCGCTCAGTTCTATTCCTCTGGTTGATCCTTTGCCTCCTGCTTTTAACGGTAAAATCGTACATGAACTGGCAAAGTTGGTTGACACTGTCATCGACTCCTTTCATTCGGCGGTCCACAATGTAGATACCATAGTCAGATGCATTTTCGATCAATTCTTCCATGTAGCACCCAAAACCGGAGAGATTGGTCGTAATCGATGGGACACCCATGACGGTACATTCGGCAGGAGTATAACCCTACATTACGATAATTAGCGCTTGCCTCAAGCCCAATTAGAGATATTCGGCTCACCCAAGGCTCGTAGTAGGATGCAAAAACTCCAAGATGGGTCCCGCGAACAAAGTCATCATAGTCAAGCGACAAAACGGGGTTCGACGAATTCAGGAATTCAGGATGGAAAATGATTTTAACTCGATCGGAGGGATGGTTGAATAACTGTACCCTCCGGATTTGGTTAAGAATAGGGTCGGCTTGGTCATCAATCTAAACACAAAACTATCAGTATACAATACCTTCTTGAGGCAACTCGCAACGAAATAATTGAGGGTACCCCATCTCTCACCATGTTATGAGTAACAATGGGTGGAAGAGAATTTCGCTTCAGAGCATACACACGCCGTTTTAGCATGACTTTTTCCTGATTGCTCATAAGGTCCTTCTCAGCTGGAACTTGTTCTCCATCATGCCACCTCAATGCACGCTCAAACAACCTCTTCCCAATTCCTTTCTCAATGTTGTCCACAGTATCCCGTAGTGCTTTGATAACAGCCTGGCCTTTCAATGCTTCGACAGTCAGAGAGTGTGTCTGAGCTGGCATAATGATGAATGAAACAACGGTGGTCTTTGACCCAGAGATCTTTAGGCGGTGGTTCAACCGAGCTAGCGATTCAATGAACATGTCGACCCCCTTATTGCGGTACTCGTAACGCCCTGCAGTGAAGAAGTAGAGAGTGTTTTCCAGATCAAAATCGTTATGACCATAGAAATGGCCCCTTATAAAGTCATGAATCTTTTCCTTGGACTGGGCGTGAAGATTTTGAAACTCGTGCATCGCGGAAAACTTGACAACGTTCAATCCATTGGGCAAAACACCATCTGGCTTGCGTTTGAGCAAGTGCTCGCTCTCATAAGCCGTGATGTGAGAAACTGTGGTGAAGACATCACAAGAATGGGTCGCTGCACGCTCGATACAGTAACGGTGGTAAATTCCTCTCTTGCCCGCTTCAGCATCCACATCGAAATACTGAAGGTTGTTGTAGAAATCAACGGATCCAGCGCACAGGTATCTTCCAAGAAGGGTGGCATGAGTTGTGAAGATGGTTGTAACATCAATTCTTCGCTTGCGGCAGAGAGGGAGAGCCACGCCGGCAAGCCACTCATGAAAATGCGCAATAACCGCACGGGATTGCTCGTGGCTGACAAACTACGGAAAGATTAGCCAAGTCGGGTTCCTGCATGAGACCAGGCACATACCTCTCCAAGGAACCAGGCAACCAAGTACCCAAACACGACAGCTTCATTGGTTTCGGCATCACCCGGTGGGCATGGGATCCCGGCTGTACTCCACAGATCTCCTTTCCATTCATCCAAGTGCTTGTATCCAGTACCTGTATCAAAAAGGAGCACCCTTGGGGCACCGTCAATAAGCCATCTACCGTACAACCATTGAATCCCTCGATCACTCATAGCATCGAGAGTGGCCTTTAGTGCTGGATTAGTTGGCTCAAGAGCTTCAACTTCGACTGCGGCCTGTGAAAGAACATCATAGTCTGATATTAGTGGTGATGCTGGGGGACAAAGTGGACGAGATAATGGATAATGGGTAGCTTCTTTAGGGGGGTATGGATGCCAATATGGCGGCGGGGGGGAACAAGGCACGGGGAATGAACGGTAGAATGGAGAAGAGGAGCGAGAGGGTGTTTGCGAACGCACAGAGGTACGGTTGAGGGGGCCGATAAGGCAATAGCGTTCGCCATACTCAGCAGTAGTGATAGGCGATTTAGACTTTATGACGGAATAGATACCGCCAACTATGAAGTTCGATTCGAATTAGAACCTGTATCGATTGTGCTAGGGAACTAACGATAGGAATCAACATACCCCGGTTTGCAACCTCTGTGGAAATTTCGAACAGAAGGTGGTTCTTGACATCTCTTCTACCTTCCGGTGTCTCAGACATTTCGTGCCGTAAAAAAGTGTTCTCAATGACTTTTCGCTGCTCTTTTTTTTTTTTCTCTCGAAAGACTGAAAATGTCAGCGAAACGGCGTGTAATGATATGGTTTTGTTTTCTGACGAGGATGCTTTTCTAAAATATCTGGGAGCAACCCAAAGGAAAGGGACGAGTGGAATATAGATGTATGCTCCGGGAACACTGGCTATGGGGGCAGTTGCGACTTACAAGTACCAAGCAGCCACCAGAAAAAACAGCAAAAATTGACAGGGCAATATGCAGCAACAAAAAGGCTGAATTATAAGTGATGGGTAGAAAGAAAGGCCGCAGAGATAGGTCCCTCTTTTTTTCCTTTTTCCGTTTTCCTTTTTCCTTTTTATCTCTCGTTGCCGGTGGTGGTGAAAGATAGTGGTGTGGTGAAGGCGGCAGGTGTGTGTGACAGGTAAAGGTGTGAGGATGTTTGTCAAGATGGAGGGAAGGAAGATGGATGATGATGATGAGGGCACGGGGGGGAGTGAAGGGAGTGAAGAGAGTGAAGGAGGTAGAGAATGGGTGAATGGGTGAATGGGTGAATGGGAAGCAGGCGGCGAGATGGGTTCTGCACTGGAATCTAGGGAGGAAACTATAGTAAAGGGCGCGTCCTCACTTTGAGTTCCTTCCCATACCTAAATTTACCAACAATCCACTGCCCCACTCGGCCATACTCTGTACGAAAACGGGGTTGGTTGATGTTTATTCTATTCTATGTATCATAGACCAACCTCTACCAGTAGGTACCTTATTTCCTTCCCCTCAACACCATATTTTTCTCACCTTCCTCTCATACCATCCTTTGGGCTCTCTTGCTCGGAGAGATAGCAAGTGCAAAGAGGTACAGGCAGGAGTTGAATTTCACCAATCAGCAAGGGAGCAAACCTGGGCAATGATTTCCCCTTGGCGTATGACGTCAAATACCGTAGCACGCCAAACATTCTTCATGGTACGAAGCACTGGAAACGTTTGTCGACTTACCTGCTGCCGTAGAGTAGGATAAGTTACAAACACGATAACGTTACTCGAGCACCATGTCCTCCTATCCTGTGAGGTGTTGTTACTCGAGCAGTTGCTACAAATTGCTACCCGTCAATATTTGCTACTGCGGTTTCAATTCATTCTCTCCCGCTCCTCCACTCCGCCCGCCTATACCGGTATCCACACCTCTCTCCTTCTCTTGCCCCACCCGTTCTGTTCGCACGAACACGTACTGTGCAGTAAATGCCTACAGTACAGTACAGTACATACATCATGTGCTCTAGTGCTCTTTTTTTTTTTTAAAAAAAAAAAAAAGAAACCCCCGAAAAAACCTTTTCCCCTTTTAATCTTCTCTTGAGAGAAAAAAAAAACATAGTTTCTTGTTTACTCGCTCCCGAGACCGCCCGAGAAGCTGGGTGGAACAATTCCGGACTAATATCATCGCCGGAGGTGCACTACGGCATGCTCGCTGGCTTGGAAAGGGAAAATAACCTGCACTTTTTCCTGTTTCCTTTTTTTACGCATCTCAAATTTTCACAATTGCACAACCAACTGAATCATGAAGTGGCCACTTTGATAGCAACGGCTCCAGTAACCTACTGGTAGCCTATTGTCCTATCTTCTGTCCGGGCTTCTGATGTTCGAAGCTTCCTCCGAAGTAATGGTTTCCAATTAGAGAAGCGCTTGGCTAACCCCGCACCACTCTGATTGGCGCTTATCGTAGCATACCGGATTGGACGATGAGGTGTTGTGCCCATGAAAAAAAACTTTCAAAACTAAGATCTACAGTAAAAAAGCACAATAACATGCTGAGAAATTTGAAATTATCGCACTTCGTTGCGGCATATCGGCTTGTGGCAGAGACTTTTTTTCTTTTGATGGCAATTAATTAGAAGAGCACAAGCTTAGTTCTGATGCCAGCTCCTTGGTGGCATAGGTCCGAAAGGGGGAAGAGTGATATTCATAAAGTTCCACGCATCTATAATAACTTACAGTACAATGTTTCCCTACGGAGAGAGCACCCGGCAGCGCGAGCTCACAATTTATTGGCTCGCCTTCGGTGGGTTGAGTGCTCATTGTGTTGCCGGGTGCTCGCTGTAGGGAGACGTTGCCCTTTTTTTTTTGTCTCCTTTTCTTTCTCAAAAAAGCCTACCGGGAGCTTATCGATTGCGGATCAGTTAATAAACCCCCATGAGCCACCTTCGCTGCCGCATACAGCTTCCCGAACCACGGGTAAATCCTGCACAGGCCACGCTTTCTAATCATTATTCTTAAGGTTTCGTTCATTCATTCTGCTTACAGCGGCGGGCATTTGAAGTGAAATTTTATACTTATCCTGTCCCTCGTCCCTATTTTTTTTTCAATTTTTCCGCCCTTCGGGATGCAACTCGAAGTTTCGAGGGAATTACCGTACCGTATCACCTTCAGCTCCCTAGCATAGTGAGACTCCTTATCGCTATGCAGATAGCGATATCAGTGACCCTCTTTCCCCTTTAACCTCTGAACCCTTGAGTATATCGGTTAAGCGTACCGGAACGCCTTTATTCCCCCCGCCGACTAAGGGGGTTGGTTAATTTCGCGTGCGTCAGTGAACGGTCGTGGCACACAGCCAAAATGCAAATGGATTTAGAGTTATCTCTTGGCACGCGTTTCCCCGGCTTGGCCATCTGATAAGATCAGACAGCAAAAAAAACTCCGCGATTGAAACAAACCGAGGGGTCGAAAATAAAATAAAATAAAAAGGTTTGAGCCCCACCTCCAACAACGTATCGCCGACCCCCTTACCACTACTTGCGTACCCAGCAAATAGGCATTGCTAATCACACCTCGCATAATGGATTCACGCATTGTTGGGATTCTCGGGGGTGGCCAGGTTGTTTATAATATTTTTCCTCCTTTATCATCGAATTAGCCGGCAGCTAACATATTATTGTACAGCTTGGTCGAATGCTCGTTGAGGCAGCTCACCGCCTCAACCTCCAAACAATTGTCCTGGATGCTCCCAAATCACCCGCAAAGCAAATCAACGCTCTCCACGCACATATAGACGGCTCATTTTCCGACCCTAAAGCTATTCTGAAACTGGCTGAGGAATGTGACGTTTTAACTGTCGAGATTGAACATGTAGACACCGAGGTCCTGGAGGAATTAGAAGCATCTTCCAAAGTAGAGGTAAATCACCTAGCACCCGCTCTGCAGAGAGATGATAAAAGAAAACGATTGAATATCACTCATTCGGTTTCATCCGACACCTAGGTTCAACCTTCGTGGAAAACAATCCGCACCATTCAGGACAAATATGTGCAGAAATCTCATCTAGCTTCCAGCGGTGTAGCTACCGCTGAATCCTTATTAGTCGAATCAAACACTTCGGCTCATTTGGAGAATATTGGCCGAAAATTTGGGTATCCTTACATGCTCAAAGCACGAACGCTGGCCTACGATGGACGAGGAAACTATGTGGTCTCTGGCCCTGAGTCAATTTCACCTGCATTGGAAGTACTGAAGGACAGACCACTATATGCTGAGAAATGGGCATCGTTTTCCAAAGAGCTTGCAGTCATGGTGGTTAGGAGAAGGGATGGGGTGTGCATCAGCTATCCAACTGTAGAGACCATCCACGAAGAGAACATTTGCAAACTCGTATACGCACCAGCGGCAGTCTCGGGGGTGATTCGGGAGAAGGCAAGAAAACTTGCGGAGAAGGCTGTAGGGAGTCTTTGGGGTGCTGGTGTCTTTGGCGTCGAGATGTTCTTGTTGGAAGATGGTAAGCTGTCTCCTACCCAGGTGTTTGGAGCAAAGCCCATATTGACCTGAGGATCCAGGGGAACTTCTCATCAATGAGCTCGCTCCTCGACCACATAACTCGGGCCACTATACCATCGAAGCATGCCCCACTTCGCAGTATGAAGCCCACCTTCGTGCTATTCTTGATCTACCTCTCCCTACCCACTCAACCTCTCTAACTACACCTTCAACACATGCCATAATGCTCAACCTCCTTGGCCCTTCCTACAATACCGTTGCCCGCAAAGCTCTGGAAGTTAAAGGAGCGACCGTCCACCTGTATGGAAAGGGCGAGGCCAAAAAGGCCCGAAAGATGGGGCACGTCACTGTTGTAGCAGGGTCAATGGCAGAAGCTGAGTATCAGATCCAACCACTTATTAATGCAGCAGACGCAGAAAAGATGAGTCTGGCTGAACAGGCCAAGGCCTCCTTTGCTACCACTTACTCGTCTCCCCCCAAAGCCCGCTCATCTACGAATCCTATTATCTCGATTATCATGGGCTCAGACTCTGACCTCCCGGTGATGAAGGCTGGTGCCGAGATTCTCAAGAAGTTCGGAGTTGAGTCTGAGGTTACCATCGTATCTGCCCATCGAACCCCAGACAGGATGGCCGCCTTCGCAAAAAATGCGAGAGCCCGCGGCCTGAAGGCTATCATTGCCGGTGCAGGTGGAGCTGCGCATCTCCCTGGGATGGTCGCCGCCATGGTCACTCTCCCTGTGATCGGGGTTCCAGTCAAAGGAAGTACCCTGGATGGTGTAGACAGTTTGCACAGTATCGTTCAGATGCCAGTCAGTAATATTTTCTCGTTCTGAATTGCTCCTTGCTAACACCCACAATAGAGAGGGGTCCCAGTAGCTACTGTAGCGATCAACAATTCAACGAATGCTGCGCTTCTCGCACTCCGGATAGTATCTACGGAGGACAGCCCTCTTGGGAGAGAGATCAGAGGTAAGCTGGACAAGTATGTCTCCGACATGGAGAGCGAGGTTATGGTAAAAGTCGAGAGGCTAGAGAGCGGAGGCTGGGAGGCGTACACCGTGAAGAAGTGATTTAGTCCTAGCATAAATTCATAGATGGTAGCCTAAAAGTTATGATATATCATATACCACGTGTTTAGCGGGTGATATCCAATCGGGTCAAAGAGGCCGCGGATGGAGCTGCGTCTAGGTCGAGACAACTACAATCACGGGAAATCACCCGCCAGATCTATAGCCGCCACCCGAGAATCTAACAGATGGGAGTGGGTAAAAGTGGGTGAGAACCAAGATACTGGAATTGTGAGCACTCAGCTATCATAATCTGTCCGCCGGGACATGTCCGCTGCGGTCTCCACTCATGCAAGCGAAGGTCTCCACGGACCCTTCTCCCAACCACACCCTCAGACTGGTAGTTCCTGGTATCGTATTGGCGCCATCTCGAATAGGCTCCTCGGGTGTCTAGATCCGAGCGGGAAGCCCGACGGCTCAGTAGATCGGCACGTGTATGGGTCATGAGATATCACTCTGCAGAAACAACTCAAGTTGAATGCGATTGGCCGAGAGATCATGGTGTCCATGGAAGCAGCGGACCTTGGCGGCTTCTCACATCAATCAGCCTGACCATTTGAGAACATCTGCTCCGTTCGTGTCATAGCATTCCCGTAATGATAGTCCGAGTTTGTGTCCACCTCATCATGCAAGTGAGAGAAAAGAAAAGGAAAGAAAAGAAAAAAAACCTTAGCCAAGATGATATGATACAATCCCGTACTAGTACAGCAAGCGAGACATACTTGTACCGTACTAGTACACACCTAAGCCATTTTTGTGATTCCGACCACATACCCATCCACACGTATGATACCAGGACACACGGCTATTCAATCACTAGCACCGAGACTTCCGAGAAAACATGCATCAAAGTGATAAAAATAGGATCCCACATAAATTCACAGTAATCCCCGCAAATCCCACTTTCTACAACGCCGGCAGCTAGCGGAACATGCAAGACAGGACACGTGAATGGTTCCTTTTTGCCTGTGAAAGTGAACCCTACAATCATAGATGCTCACTCGAATGCAAGGTAAATTTAGCAGGAGGCTTACTTGCGGACGGGCGGGCGGGCTGGTTGGTTATGATACGATAGTTGGTTGGCGGGTTTTAGAATTGGTTGAATGGACCTGCTGGCACGAGTATGATGCTAATAGACCAACCAACCAACCAAGCGAAGGATCTGTCAAGTTTATCGCGAGACATTCTTCTTCCTCATCAAATCTCGATTGACCCATCCATCTTCGTTGTCACTGCCTATCCTACCGTGGGCGATATCATAAGCACACCGGTTACCGCATCATGAGCCGGAAAAAAACAGGGATTTGTTAATTTGTACAATACCGGTATTGTATGGGGGGGATGCTAGGATAAGGCACGGATTTTTCGGTGTCATAACTTAGTTTGTTTAAACCCCCTGTTTTTCCGGGTACTTGCGGTAACTGTACTTGTACCTGCCCCTACTATCATACTACCTCCTGGTCTTTCACACATTCTTAGAGTGGGTATGGTAGGGGGGGAGATTCGGTATGATACGGTATGGTAGTCTAGCGTTTAATTATGTCATTACAGAGCCTCTACTCGAGTTTCATACCAGTAAGGTGTCATTGCATACGATCCTTAGATGGATGGATGCGCGAATGAGGGGGGCGAAAAGTACTCGTATAGTAGAAAAGCGCAACAAGCAAGTTTGATAGAATATTTTATTTTTTCTTGAATATTTTTTTAAAAACAAATCTACCTAATTACCGGTCATCATAACTTTAGCGAATTAAATCTAGCATTTCCTAATGGGTCACTATGTAGTGAATTTTACCGTATGATAAGTTAGCGCAGGGTACCGGTGCTGAGCGGGTGATATAAATAAATAATAATCAACTAAGTTCTACCATTAGCAGTTTAGCGACTGGATCGGGGCGGGCGGGAGAAACCTGTACTGTACGAGTGCAGTACTAGTACTACGGTGCTACTGTAACTGGTATTTGTATCATGACAATACAAGAAGACTTGATTGTTTGCAGAAGACCTACTCAAAACAAAATAAACAAGGATCCAACCGCGCTGGCATTCCAATGGACCGCTCAGCCGCAAGAAATCGATAACGGCAGATTAAACTCATTTCTTCATCTCCGCCGCGATTCCGCACGGGGAAAAAAGACGGAAGGGGGTCTGTGTGGGAGCGCGCCAAGTACTTTGTATGGTGCGGTGGGCAGCTCTGCGGCTGACAGATAACGGTGGAAGTTGTAGCCGAATTTGGATTGATGAATTGATGGGGGTCATGATAAGGTCACGGTAAGGTCACGGTGAGTGGCTGGCAGTGCATCGTATTTCTCTTCATCCTTTTTTGTTTTCGTTCTGAGAGATATGGGGATTCTGGCAGATGGGGGGGGGACTGCATTCTGGTAGGTCCAGGGTAGGGGTTAGATTTGAAAGGGGGAGGTTGTTTCAGAGCATTGGTTGTTAGGGTATCCCTATCCCTCGTAGGCGTCAATTGATGGAGCTTTTTTGTTTTTTCCCCCTTCGCCCTAGGATCGAGATTGGATTGGGCTGAGGGTGATGATGGTTCTTTTGTGTGGTGGTGGTGGTGTCATACTCGGAATGGTATGTTCCACTCGTTGGCAGAGTTGAGTTCGGAGGGAGTTGAGACAGGCAGCGGGGATATTCTGGAGGCGGCGAGCTGCTGCGGTCATGCCAAAAAAGGTGGGAGTGGTCCCTCCCCCCTTCGTCACGGGTGAGTTATGGCAGATAGTTCACGGTACTGTGCGGTACGGCATGATACAATACTGTGCGGTGCGAGTTTGTTCACGGTAGTTGGCAGCTGCAGTGCTTGGAGGGGGTGCTTAGGGGTCGTTACTTGCTTGGTTGCACACATCTCTTTTCTCTCACCCTCCCTTCACCCCGAAAACCGGTAAACTCTCTTCTCTCTTCATCCCCTGTAACCCACACGTGAGGGACCAGACGATCAGTCGCCAGGAACCAGCGCCTAGGGTCTGGAAAATATTTAATGCTCCTGTGCGCCCCTTCTTTTTCGAGAAGCCCTTCCCCTCTCCTCCCCCCTTCCCCCTTCGAGCAGCTTTAACCCGCCTTTGTTTATTTCTTATTTTTATTCCTTGCTCATTATTTCGCCCATCTTCAATCAAACTGGAGTTCCTCATCTTTAACACCAACTCCACTATCTTTAAGCTCCCTTCTGAGAAGGGGCCTCCCCCACAATGATGCAAGCAGAAAACCCTCAGCATGCGCCACCGTCTCGCTACCGCACCATTCGGAGGAAACTGGGGAATCATTCGAGCAATTCTCAACCACCAGCACCGGTACCGCAGCAGCAATCACTGCCAAAACCGGCCGCTGCTCCTCTGATTGATTCGATCAGGGCCCCGAAGCCGGTCGTTGAACAGCCCCTTGCTCGAAACCCTTCCAAGTTTAGGAGGATTTTGCGATTGAATACAAAAGATGTGCCTCCTACTCCGGTTCCGCCCATTCCCTCTACGGAAGCTACCCCACACGGCGGCAAGTTCACAAAGCCATCGCATCCCCCGCAAAAGGCGATTTCAAGATTTGGAAGGAGAAGGGGGAAGTCTACTGGAGCTATGGGGGAGTCCTCTGCGGAGGAAGAAGCTGGAGATGCGGCCCATCGTGAAGAGAATATGGTGAGGAGATTTTTTCATTTCTTTCTATTTGCTCAGCCTACGAATTTGCAAGTCGCAAGTTTTTGGCCATCTTTCGGCTGGCCGTTTGATGTTGATGCAAGTCCTTTCCTAAAGGAGTCTGCTTCATGGGGTCGCGTGACATTGAATTGTACATGGCGCTAATGTGCCTTAGGCGCAGAATTATGACATAAAGGTCCCTGTCAATTTTGCCAGAGGTACAGAATCGGTTGGCATCCTCAATTCCACTGATGTTGAATCTTTGCTGTCGCGCGTGAGGCCTGGAAAACATCGGATTATTGTTGAGAGTTGGCCAATCTTCGGGTTACATCGTCAAGTTCGGTATTTCGAGAAGCTCAGCGATGTCCACAATACCTGGGAAATCGAAACAAAGTGCCATTTTCGCGTCGAGAAGAGCATTTGGGGCCAGACCAATGTGCGCCTTGAACATTATGCACCGGAAGAGCCTTCCAGTGGAGTTGCTCAATTCCACTACTATATTCAGGGCGATAAAAAATGGTCAAAGCGTTGGATCAAATTGGACGGTGGTGCGATTAAGATTTCCAAGAAGGATAAACCGAGCGAGAAGGACTTTACACAGACCATCAATCTTGACTCGTTCGATATTTACAGCTTTGTCAACACTTTCTCTCCGGAGAGTAAACTGAGATGTCCTACAAAGTACTGTTTTGCGCTGAAATCACAGCACAAGATGAGTTTGTTTGGCAAGGATTCGGTTTATTGCCACTACCTTTCTGCCGAGAGTGCATCGCAATTGAGTCAATGGTTTACGATGATTAGGGACTCAAAGGCTCGGTTAATCGCGGAGAAGCTTTCCATTGTTCCTTGGGCAGCCGAGCCGGAGATCAAAGAAGAGCTACCTACTAGTCGTAAAAGTTTCTCTTCCGGTAGCCTTGGGGGTAGGCGTGGGCCGGGACCCCTGATTTCTCCAGAGGAACTCGCTCAGCCACCTCCCGACGTTCAGAAGCCCAAGTCACTGCATAGAGCCAAGTCTACCAGGAAGCCCTCTGGGAGGGAGAGGAGTGCTTCTGTCAGGTCGCCGCAAACTGGTGGAAGTGTCTCGGATGGGGAAGCGGTATTTTCACCTGGTGGCCTCTTGGGTTCGGATTATGAAGACAAGAAACGCGTGGCTCAGCTTAACTACAGAGAGGAGCGCGCGAAACCCCAGAATGAGTTTTCTGGCCTTCTAACCCCCCAAACACCCAAAGCTCGAAACTTCAGTCCTCGCGATCCCACACATCCACTCGTATCCTTGGAGACTTCTCCTAAGGAAACTAAATCTCTTAGACGCAGAGAAACAGTAGCATCAAGGCCATCCACTTCTCACAAGCAAGGGGGTACTCTGCTTAATTTTGACGCAGGGGAGCCTGTACCGTCGCTACCCCACCGCCATCGCAGTAGGGGGCACACTCTCTCGGATAAGAATGCACGCGAGAATGGTGGCCTTATCAGCCTCGCTAAATCATCTCTCGAGACACCCCCGCTTCCTAATGCTCCTCCCATGTTCGCACAACTCAAGAGACCGCAGACGGCGAAAGGCAGAACCCGGAATGGCGAGGCGAGTGGTGATGAAGATAACACCCCCTTCACGGGTACCGGCCTTCTTGCGGGCAGATATCAGTCTGCAGGAGCAGTCATGGCCGGTCGCGGCATTGCTACATCCAGAGACGCATTCGGGAAGAATGGTGAAATCACCCCGTTACTTAATCCTTTTAACAGGAGTGTCTTCGTACCTGGCAGTCTATTGGAGAAGCGGGAGAAGGAGATGGGCCCCGCGAGGCCGATCATCGATAGAGATTATCACTCAGCGGACTCTGATTCGTAGTTGTTGTGATGAGGGATGTGTTATAGGTTGCTTTGTTCCTTGCGTTGCCTTGTGTTTTTTTTGCTCGGATGGGATCGGAGTGTTTGCATTTTATTCCCCTAATGTGATATGGCATGGACGAACAGAAAAGGCTCTCATTGGTCTTGATTGGCCGACCCTTTGTTTCCACTGCGGTAGCGTTTTTTTCTTTTCTTTTTCCATTCTTGTATTAATTATTTTCCCTCCTTTTTTCTTTTTAATTGTTATCACTATCACGATTGGCACCGGTTCGCCTGTATTATATTCTTAGCATCCTGCCTCTTTACTGTTTTCCCCCTTCTGCCTTGGCTATAATTATTCGCCGCTTATCTACTGCGCAACTGTCGTATTTCCCTTCCTTTGTTTTTTACCTCTTTTATTTCACTTTGCTTGGGCTTAGGCTAGATTTAGGGGGGTGCCCGATACCAGTAGCATATAATAGAGCTCTGGGATAATAATATCATTGGTTCCTCGGTATTCTAGTTATCGTTATCGCACGCGGCGACGTGCAGAGGTCTACTCGAGTAATGAATTGTCATTCGATCATTGGCAGCAACAGTGACGCAGGTCAGGATTAGCTCAAGTTACCGTAAGGTACTGTTCGAGTATGGTATACCCGAAGCACCCTGGTCTCTGGTTATTTTTTTGAACTACTCGGCGATTTTTAAAGTATCCGGAATCTTGGCACTGATTTGTATGAGTCTTGGCGCCAAGCTGTCCGAATATTAAAAAAATCGCCAAGTATCATACTGTGCCTTGTCTTGGAATCTATATTACTACACCTCACCACCTTTTTAATCCTCCATACCATCACCACCGCTACGAGAATTCTTCAATCCACAATACAAACGCAATGGGCGTCGCCAAAAGAACCCGCAAATTCGCGCAAGTCAAGCGAATAGTCTCCTCCCGCGATGCCCGTCTTAAAAAGAACCAAGAAAAGCAACAAACCGCTACCACAAAAAAAGACAAATCCAGCGAAGTAGTTCGCGAAATGTTCTCTCCACCCCCACCACCCCCACCACCCTTTGCCTCCCCCTCCTCCCCTTTTCCTATAACTAATCGCTAGCCGTTCACAGCCCACAAGTCTCCTCCTCCCTCTTCTTCCAATTCAACACCGCCCTCCGACCACCATACTCCGTCCTCGTGGACACCAACTTCCTAAACTTTACCATACAAAAGAAATTGGAAGTGATGCAGTCCATGATGGATTGTCTGTACGCGAAGGCTACACCCGTAATCACGGACTGCGTCATGGCGGAATTGGAAAAGTTGGGGAGTCGGTATAGGATTGCTTTGCGGATCGCTAAGGATCCTAGGTTTGAGAGGGTGAGGTGTGAGCATAAGGGAACGTATGCGGATGATTGCATTGTTAATCGGGTTTTGCAACATAAGTGAGTTGTCCCCCTCTCCCCTCGTTCCAGCCCAGTTTGGGGATGAAGGAGGGGTTAGCTAATGAGGGGGGGGTTGGTAGGATATATATCGTTGCGACGAACGATCGGGATTTGAAAAGGAGGTTGAGGAAGATTCCTGGTGTGCCCATCATGAGTTGTGGGAATGGGAAGTATGTTATTGAGAGGTTGCCGGATGCGCCGGAGAAGTGAATGAATGTTGGAGTTATGATAGAGAAATGCGGGGGTTTGTCATAACTTAAAAAAAGTGCAAAGGGCGTTTGGGAGGTTTTTTTCCTTCTTTGATATATAATTTTCTTTCCTTTCTCCTTATGGCCTGCGGGATCGAATGTATTGGGATCGAATTTTTTTTTTTAGAAAAACAAATTGTTAATATTATTCGAGGGTGGGGTTAAACGTACGTACAGTACTCGAGTACATTATTGTTTGATTTTTCTCTTTGGCCACATCTGACTAATATTTTTAACCCGAAAAGAAAATTGTGAAGGACAGCTCATGCTTTCGCCCAACAAGTGGGCTCGCTAGATCACACACGAGCGCCTCTTTGAGCTCATCAAACTTTTATCTTACCACCCCCACTACGTCTATTCTAAGAAGTATTCAGCAATATCGCCATTGGGATCCCTCCACTGCCTGCTTACCCCAGTGCTCAAGTCACTCTCAAGATTACACTCACCACAATCACCAACACCAACGATGGCTTTAAATCGCTCTCTCCTCCGCAATATCTATTTTCATGATGCTACCAATCCTGATGAGATTCTTGGAGGATTTTTCCAGAATGGGTCTATAACCGAGGCAAACTTTCTGGGCATGCTCGAAATCTTACTTATCGTTGAGGGGAATCCTCTGCGGGTTCAAGAGAGGGTATCACACCATATCGTATCCAGAACGGATACACCACTCAAAATAGGAGTATACGATATTTATTGTGATGGTATGTGCTCTATTTCCCCCATTTACTAGGCGGCCCAATTTCTAATTTCGCCAGCCTCTATCCAAGTCAGTAACGAACCTTGGATACCCCGGTCGATTTCTCTTAATACCACCGCTAGAGATGATAGATTCTGTCATGAAGTCCGTAATCGCGACAGGAGATGCGTTATTTCGGGAGTGATAATTCCTGAAATCAGTATCCAAGCCAATAACTGGACTGGTTTCCAACCTGCCCATATAATCCCTCCTGAGCATGAAAGTCTTTGGACTCAGTGCGATTATGGCCGAGGGATCACAGACATCGATGATACTCTTGGGACTCCGAAAATCGACTCATGTCAAAATGGGTTTCTTCTTGACTCATGCACACGCACTAGATTTGAAGAGTACCTTATTTCTGTGAACCCCGACGACAATTACAAAATTGTTGTGTTTGATATCGATATTTTCAGGTTGGATGGTAGAATTCTCGATCCCGTGTGTCGCAACCCGGACGATCCCCACCGTGTTTCCGACCAACTTCTAAGATGGCATTTCCGCCAATCGATCCTCGTGAATCTCAGAGGAGCAGGAGAACCAATCTTCGAGCACGACTTCCCACCGGGGCATGACATGGTGGGGGAGATCCTGGCCGGTCCATATGGGCAGGAAAGATTCGAGTTGGAGATAGCTTCTAGGTTGAGAGGGTCTCCTAAAGACAACCATTTCCGTCATAGAGAGTACAGCTGTCGGCTCAATGACACTAACCGCGATTATTTACCGGAGGCCTGGCAGGATCCCAAGACTGATCTCGCAAGTTAAGAATGCGCCACTTTGGGGAATATTAACTAGATAGGCTAACAAAAGTATCTTGCAATGGGAGGTTTTTCTTGCTTAATTTTCTTTCTTTGCACTTATGTTTAGGCTAGCTAATGTCGTGTTGAATATGCGGTCACGGAATATCACTCGGTGACACGATCTCATGTGTTAAATTGATCACATAGCACGTACCATTACTGGAAACATTTTGCTGCATGAATACACTGGGTGCAAATGCTTACGTGCCGCTCTGCTTTTCGGGTCGTGAGAACACCACCCAGAGTCAAACCCGAACTTGCGGGATAACCCCTTATGAAGGGTTTAAATTCTTGGAAGATAAAAATAAAAAGTAAAAATAAGAAATTTAATATGATAGAAGAAAATTCAACCCTAAGCTATCTATCCACGGCAAATCACTTGGTAATTCCTGGAGCAGACAGCGCTGAAGCGATACCAATAGTGGCCCACCACTTGTACTAGTGTAGGAAAGAAAGAGCCTGGCGAAGTCTTGGCCACCAACCACATACCAGTAGATATTCTATATGCTACATTTGCCAGAATTTCCCCCCTAGAGTACTAGTACACGTACATGGGTTGAGTAGTATCACGAGCGAAAGGCGGAGAGTGGTTACCAAAGTAATCAAGAACTTATATCACTTATAGAAATAGAAATATGACAAATAGATTAAAGGGGAGAGAGCAAGAATAAGAAAAGAGTGAAGAAAATAAGCGGGGCCTAGATTATGGGTGTAGAGACAAGGGGGTGACGCAAGCAGTCACGAGGTGTCACTCATAATCCCAAGAGAAAAACAAGAGCAAAATCACGATAGACGTAAGCGGGATTGAGGCAGCGCCGTTCCCACTACTTCTATTCGAAAAGGGCATTTACCAAGTACGCCTCTGTGGTCCAAGATTACATCTACGACAATCACCAACACCAACGATTATCTCTAAATCGCTTTTCTCCTCCGCAATGTTTCCTTCTTACGATGCTACATACCAATCCTGATATGACTCTAGGAGGGTTTCTGCAGAATGGATCAATCACCGAGGCAAAACTTGCTTGACTTTCTCGCGATTGTTGCTTGCCAATTGGGGTTTTTCCAATTCGTGTTAAAAAAAGAGGACATCGACCCACACATCGTCTCCCGAATCAACGTTGCCTCTTGAAACTGGAGTTTACAATATTTACTCCGACGGTATGTAAATTATTATATTTCCCCCCATTTTTGAAAAGCTTCATAATTTGCTAAATTTTTGTTAGCTCCCCATCGAACTCGGTAAGGGACGTTTGGGTGGAACACACGCGACTACCCATAATATAACGGGTAGATACTACCGCTTCCGCCATGAAGTCCGTCATCGTTTCGAGGCTTGTCATGTCTTCCCACTTCAGCTACGAAAGTCTTTGGGAGGAGGAGCTTGAATATGGCGAAGAATATGTTACCGACATTGAGGACACTCCTGGGCGCGCAAAGATAAACTCTTGTCAGAATGGACTGATTAACACTTCTAAGCACCATACACACTAAATTCGATTAATACCATATCTCTGTGAACCCCGGCGACAATTACAAAATTGCCGTGTCCGACGCCGATGTTTTCGGGTTGGATGGTATCGTAGGATTCTCGATCCCGTGTGTTCGCCGCCTTGACAAATCCCCACCATGTGCCCGACCAGCTTTTAAGATGGCATTATCACCAATCGGTCCTCGCGAATGTTAGAGGAGCTCTGAAAACGAAGATTGGAGTACGGCCCATATGGGCAAGAGAGATTCGAGTTGGAGAAGGGCTGGTAGGTAGGCTGAGACCAATTTCTTGAGGGGAAACTGTTTCGACCTTGGTTGATAATTTTCCAGCTCTGCTGGGTTCGATGGCACCAGCTGCAACGATCATTAATTTTTAAAAATTGAATTCGATGGTGCTTTTTTTCTGGCTTTATTATGGAATCAGTACTGGCGCCGGGAATAAATCCTAAAACACCCAACACTCCCACCCAATTCCACAACGACTCAAAGTTGATGTCACAGTGAAAATGGAAGGTCCCATTACTAAATTCCAGGCCCCTAGAGAGAGGCAGGGACTCCAATATAGAGTCCTTGGTATTAATTGATAATATAGTTGTGGTTGCGATTGTGATGGCCGTAGTGACTGTCGTGATGGGTGATCTTTGAGGTAGATTGTGGTTGCGCCCGTTGCCTCAGGACTTATTCTCGCCCCGAGTATGATGGAAGATAGAAGAAAGTGATTTTCCGGTTTTTGATGATTTCCCCCCCCCCTTCTATGAAATCTCCATACGAGTAACTTATAATAATAATACTTATTCGGTTGCTACGGTGGTGTATAATATAATGATTCCTGGTGTGCAATGGTTGGTTGGTTGGGAGTAATATACTCGTACTGTATGAATGATGGGGGGACCTTTTCTTAGGCTGCAGGTAAGTGCTTGGATTGTGGTGTGTGTGGGAGTGCTATACGGGATTATCGGAATTTGGAAAAAAAAAAAAAAAAGAAAAGAAGAAAAGAAGCTTTGGAGGTGATTCTCTTGTGTGGCTTTCTCTCCCGAGAATCCCTCCGCGAAGCTTTTCATCGTTTTTCTCCTATTTTTTTGTTCCACTAGCGGGTTCGAAATTAGTGACGGAGTCGTGTTATGTTGGGCTGTTTGGTAATGATGTGTGATGTCTTCGATTCCAACTCTAACCACGGCGACGATTCCCTATATAACCTTGGATGGGGAGAAAGAAAAAAAAACCATTCGCCAATTCTAGCCCACTATCTGAATAATTATACAAGAGGAAATCGTATTATACCTTCTCAGAAAACATCGTATCAAGCTGACCGCAAGGGTAGGTTTTGGCTGCCGGAACCATATAGTGTAAAGAAGAAAAAAGTAATAAAATAAATAAAAAAACGCCCACTCCAAGATAAACGAGCAAACCTACAGGCAAGCCATGCGCACCCCCATCCCATCGAAAACATGCGCCAATCACCTCCACATATCCGCCCGACTCTTCCTCTTCCGCTTGCTAGAGGCAGACTCCCCCGCCTCATCGGGCATGGTAAGAAAGCCCGCCCCACCATACCCACGTCCGCTTCCGCCGCCGGGGTCCACGAGAAAGCTAGCACGTGAGCCAGCCCCTACTTTGGGGCTCGGCAGGACCAGTAGATCCCCGCCGACGTCTCCAATGCTGTACTTTGTCCACTCCAAGTGTTCCATCCCTTTAGCATGCAAGCACACCTCCCGCGTCCAGCCCGTCGCAGCAAATCCTCCCGTAGAGGCTTTATAGTTCTGAAAGCGTGCGTGGAAGGTTGGCTCGCGGACGTAGAGATTTTTCAGCTTTGGCATTCCGCCGTTCCAGAGGGATTCAAAGAGGTATGCGTAGTATGAGGGTGAGGGTTTCGCGAGCGATTTGGTGGATGCGTCGTCGTCGGTGATTTCGTAGGCGAGGTGGGTTAGTGATGCGGAGGCCAGGAGCGGTACTTCCCGGTGCGGGATCGTGCGTGAGACTTGCGCGCGGATGGAGAGGGAGGTTAGGCGTATTGCCAGGGGGAGAATTTGGTGCAAGAGGTGTACAGGGATGGGAGTGTCTGCTATCGTTAGTGCCTTGAGGGTCTTCGAAACGATGGGGCGGGAAAGGTAGGTTGTTATGCCATCAATAGTAATAGATGGGGTGTCTTCAATGGTGAGTGTTTGCAGAATGGGGAAGAATCCAACATCGGTAGTTGTGGAGTCGAAGACTGCATCCGTGGTCCATGGCAGGGACCTCATTTTTAGGTTGGTAAGGTATGGCATGGAGCAGAGTACTCGGACCAGGTCCCGGTTCTCGACTTTCATCTCTGTGAGTTCGACGACTTCGAGGCCTATCCACGGCGGCTCGATCCACAGATCAACAAAATTCTTCTCGGAGCCCCCGACCCAACTCATTTTCCGCAAGTCGGGGCACCGGGTGTAGAGTATAGCCTTCAAAGAAGCGCACGAGGAATCATCCTGGTAAACCCCGTCTGGTAGGTCCACATATCTCAAATTTGGCAGCAGTGACACAAGTCGCGCCAAGTCTTGCTTGCATGTCTCCCGAGCCATGTAAGGCATCTTCAAAAAATTTGTGAGTGTAGCTGCGGTCTCGTTCTCCTGGAAGGTTCGATAGAGCAATCGCATCCTGTGCTCCGGAATCTCGAGCGGGGAGGTCCGCTTCTGAAAGAAGGAGCCCCGTTTCCTTCGCGCTTGCAGCTCCTCCTCCAGACCGCAGTAGTGCACGCTGTCTAGTCTGATGCTGCGATACTGCAACAGTTGTGCGGCGTCGTGCCATGAGCGACAGACAAGGCCGCAACGGGAGAGCTCCCGCATGTCGCATAGCATGCACCCTAGCTCTACTGTTGATTCTTCTGCTGAAAGGTAAGTCTCGTCGAGGGCGTGTGGGCAGATGAAGGAGAAAATTGTCATGAGGACTTCTGCCGGAACTCTCGAAGCGGGTGAAAAGTGAGGGTCGGCATGTGATGAATTGTGACTTCCGTCCTGACTGCCATTCCTGCTGCGGGTGTGGTCCTCATTGTCGAATGAGGTGGCCCGGGACAAGGAGCGGGAATGTCTCGTACGGAAAGTTGCTCCCTTTAGAGACTTTACGAGACGTTTGAGGAAGTGCATTATGTAGCATGTCTAACCTCCATGCACAATTGCGTATGCAGGTGTAGGGAAGGGATGAAGTAGTGGGGTCGAAGATTTAAGTTCAAGCAGAAAAGAAAAAATGCGGGTTCTATGTGTGAACGGGGAGTTGAGGAGAATGGTGATTATGAGGAGGCTGGTTGCGCTGACGGGTATGATAGAAAGATAGGCGGGTATCATACCCTAGCAAGCGAAAAAAAGGGGAAAGACAGCACTGCGGATGCAGTCTTGTTCAACCAAAGTTTGTGCAGGGCACAGCACCCGCACTGTGCCGGGCGGAAGATCCTAGCACCCCCCATTTGCACAAAAAAGTATAATATCCCATTCCATGGGCGTTTATCAAGCTCTTCTGATAGAAATAAAAATATGTTGGCGTAGCAGGAAAGCCATAGGAATTATGATACCAGTGATGTTTTGGCACCAAAAAAACGTTGCCAAGAACGCCCGCCAACCGCCTAAGTCTTTGGGTGGCTGGATACTTTCAGTTTTGTGTGAGATATCAATATAAAAGATACAGGCAGATTCATGTGATATCAGCTGTGCTATATCTGTGATTACTTTTGGCCAATGCAACCTGAGGCCACAAGAAGACTATGCAATCAAAGCCTATGGAAAGTTCTAGCTGGCTGTGAGAATTGCCCCCATTGTTTTTTCCGTGAAACATGTTCCTTGAGTTATGAAGTGGGATACTTCTACTTAGTGGTTGTGGTGTATATAATATAAAAATTTTAAGATAAAAATAAGGATGGGAGAGTTGCGAAAAGGGCACAGAGAGAAGAAAGAGAAGCAATGCCATGATACCGGTATCCGTCCGGCACCGATTGACCCTCTGATCTGACAGCTCCTCCCGTTTCCCTTTCCTTTTCAGGATATAGCGCTGATGATCCCCGCCCTTAGAATTCTCACATGGAATCCCTCCCTCCCCACCTTCTTCCATGCTCCTTTCCATACCCCTTCCTCTTCCCTAATCCCCACCCAACCCAACATCTGCACAAAAAAAAAAAACTAATCAAAACACATCCGCAGCAATACCGGTAACTCAATTATGCCATTCTCGTTCTAGGAGAGAGAGAGAGCCATTAAGCCATCCATCTATCCATCGGTCGAGGCCTACCCAAGCTTACTGATCACTAATGTATTAATATCCACTCATAACCTCCTCAAAAAAAAAAAAAAAAAACCGTACCGTATGCTGCAGTAGGTAGACCTACACCCCAGCCTATTCTTATGGTCTGGCATAAAACCTTCTCAGTACGTGCTCGGACAAAAGCAAAGTACAATATTGAAGAAGCTCTTTTCCACCATGTTACAGGCTGGCGGGGTGTAAATTCATCTATCTGGTGTTTAACAGTGGAGGTTTGATATTCCGATCACCAATACACAGGGTCCAGATTCGTGGCTGGGGGGTGGTGATGAGGTGAGGTGGCTTTATTTAGGATAAACGTGATGATATGTTCGCCCCTGGTCTGATAGTCTACCTAGATCCCTTGACGGAAAGCATGAAAGATGGAATCTGAAAATTGTCTCAAGATGATCTTTCATTTTTTTGTCAGAGTACCCCCCTCTCCTACAATCCCGGTACCGGTATCTATCGCCTCTATTTAGTTTCGGTTAAGAAAAAAAAAAAGTCTACTTTATGTCAAGTATCACAGTTAACCACCACCCACCCACCTGTCCAGGTATATGATATCGATGTGGCTCACGGCAGTGAGCCGAATAGTGCCGTACGAGCACAGAATACGATCCACTTTGACATAACCGGTACGATACTGTGGCAGTTTATTGCTTTTTCTTATCTGATAGTATTTTTATCTTGTTCATACTTTTTATTTTTACTTTTCTTCTTTTTGGAACGTGCAATTTTCTACATCTGCGCTGGACTTACATAGACATCACGGGTTCTGGATGGTAAGTGAATGTTAGTCAGGTCAGTCAGTTGCCAGTATACGCCCTATCATAGGCTACGGTAACACCGTAGGGTCCTGGTCCGCAAATTGTAATACTCGTGGTTACAGTATTCGAAAAGGTACTGGATGCGCTGTACTGTACTGTGCTGTCCTGTATGGTGTTGATATGATACCTCATCTATCGTGCGCGCTGTGGGTAGGTATTTTGGCCAAGTATTGTATTGTGCTTTAGTTAGTGAACGCCATGGGGTTTCTGGGATTTGAATTATCTGCGGAGGTCTGCGGCGTCCTCCTAAGTCTTTCGTAATCTTCCTATGATACCGATACCAGTATTCCTAAGGTTTAATCCCACCCTGATCTCCAGCACCCCACCCACTGGATGCGATATGGTAAACTAGCCCCAACCGCACCCGCACCGTATGGCACCGTAAATCTCTCTTGACCCTGGATTTATTTTCCTTCAACAATTTCGCGGGGAAAGAAGAAGGAAAAAAGAAAAAAAGAAAAGAAAAGACGCCATGGAAATGTTTTGCTGCACTTGGCAAAACGTGATCGGTCGGTTGGTCAGGTGGCAGTGAACCGATGACGAAAGGAGAGGGAGGAAGGGTTCGATCTGAGACATTGAAACGAGGAGGGGGGATGCAGGGTTTGTTTGGAAATTGAAGGGGTTACTCCCGTACCGGAACGGGTGGAGTTCTTTTGTGTTACCTGTGTTGTGGGGAATGGGGTTTTCGATAACTTGGAAGTGACTTAGGTTACCGGTAACAGTGATGATGGCGGGTGATATAATACCAAGAATTATCACAGAGACCTCTCTTTTTGGGGGTTTGGTGGGAAGCTTTGGTTCAATTATTTACGAAGGTGTTATCCCTAGAAGGGTACCCAGTACGAGTACGGTAGTTCCGACCATCACATTAGGATTATTAACGTGTTTCTGTTGTGCGTGTGTAGAAGTTCGAGGCATTGGGCGTATGGGCAACTTTGCGGGGCGCTGTAGGATAGGGTTAAGAAACACATTTCCGGACATGATCTGTGGCCACGATTCGAAATGCAGCGAATAATAAGTTTCTTCTATAGAAATCTAGTTCCGAGGTGGGTGGCCGCATGCTGTTTAGTGCCGTTCATCTGATAAAATTTGCTGAGGGGTTGGTTGTGGATGTCCGTTATGACACTGGGAATACTTGACATGAATAGGTACAATTGTCTGTAGAAAGTACAGAAAATGCAAACCATGAGCAAGTGAGCAAGTGATGGTGTCGGTACAGTATCCGGTAATAGTGCTAACGGAAGTTTACTACCGCATCGCGCTAAACTCGCGACAGACCTTGCACTGGTAAAAGCTCGAGGTGCCACGGGGAGGATGGGGCGTCCGTACTGAGTGAACACTAGATAAACGCATCCAATGATCCCGCCATTCGAATTCCTAGTTACCAGTAGGTGGCCACATCTAGCTCTTCCGCCGTCCACAACCTCTCGAGCTGAGTCGTTGGGAAGTCTGAAACAAGCCCGGCATATTGTAACGGAATGCCCCAACCCAGATTAATCCGATAGTGGGGGATCTTGTATAGACATCTCTCATAGGTAAAGACAAGCGCCGGTAGTAACATTCTACCAGTGTTAATCGTTTCGGCAGGAGATTGCACTTGTGGAGGACGGCGGTGGCGAGCTTAGCCAGAGCTCCCATAGCAACGGTTGCAATAGAGTTTGGCGCCAAAGGCCCTTTTCAACAGTTCGAACCTGAGCCTAGAGGTTTGGAGGTCATGTGCGGGGGGGGGCCTCCATCTGCATATGCATTCTGATTGCTGATAGAACCGGTGCTGGTTGTGCGTTGCGGTCCGCCTAACGCCCCGTGAACAGATAGTCGGTTATCCGAGAGCGCAGACTGAGTTCGAGCACAGCACGTTGCCACCCAGGACCAATGCCGGTGCAAATTGCGGAAAAGGGGGCGGGGAGGTATTGGTATTTATGTTGTTTGTGCTATCCAAGCGAAGGCGTTGACAAAAGATGTTGATGGTGCTCACGATTGCTGGGATGGGTGGAGGTTTTAATTAAATTGGCCTGAATAGATATTGATGGAAGAGACAATAAGCTTCTTTCGATGGATGGATGGGATGGTATCGTAGCACTGAAGTTTCAATGGCCAACCAATGGAAAGGTTATGATGAGGATGATGGTTGTATTATAACTTTGACCGATGGTGTTGCTGCATCTGCGACTCTGCGGTGACATTTTTTTTTTTCAGTGTGTGATGCTTTGGAGCAATAGGGTTGCGAGAAGCAGGGTACTGTAACTGTAATAGCACCTTTTTCTCGGCCCATCCCGTGTGCTTGTGTGCCAAGCTTTGGAGAGAGAAGAAATTCCACAAACTCCTCCATCAAGGACATCTTTTTGCCTGAGGGGAAAATTAGGGATAAAAATTAGGAAAGGGAATGAGAATGGGGATTATTATTACAGTACAGTATTATACGAAGGAAGAGAAGGAAAAATATGATTATTTTCGTCAAGCAAGTGTAAGGTTGGGCAAGAGAGGGAAGTCATAGCGACGAGGAGGAGGGCAAGAAAATGGAACACACATTTTTTTCTTCCTGTTCGTTGTCTCGCCTGCGTCTTGTCTTGGACTTTGCTGTCTGTCCTTCGTGTTGCCCGAATAATCTTATTTTTTCTTCTTTTTCATTTCCTCTCTTGGTATTCGCGTCACTGGATCCGAACACACTTCACCTCCATCCATCCATCCCATCCCTCCTCAACCACCACCAGCACCACCAGCACCACCACCGCTACCACCGCTCTTACAACGCTACTACCTCCTCCCCTTCCCCCCAATCCTATTCGCCTCACCTCCCTTCCACCTTGGACTTTCTCCCTCCCTCCCTCCCCCCCCCCTTCCTCACTCACTCCCTCCCTCCCTCCCTTCCATTTCTTGTTCACGGAGGTTTTCTCTTTTTTGCATTCTTATCCTCGAGAGCCTCCATTTCATCTTTTGTCCTGTTCCCTAAACCTTTCAACTCTTTTTTAATTTTCGTTTTGCGGCTATTCGAGTGCAACAACGAATCATCAAGGTACTTCACTTTTCGCCTGTTTCGTAGGTGCAAACAACAAGAACCTCCCCGAAGCTCTCGGTCAAACAACATTTGAATTGTCATAGAGGTCTATCATGGATCGTTATGTGGTCATCCATGTGGCCACCACTTGCGATGAGCATGGTGTCTATGTGACTAAGGATTCGGCGGAGGTCATTGAGATCGGTTGGATTCTCTTGAATGCAAAATCTCTTGAAGAGGTTTGAAATTCTGATATATCTATTCATTTCCGAGATTCCACTACTGATCAATTTGATGGTAATTAGATCCATAGGGAGAGTGTTCTTGTGAGACCGGTCAATACTCCCATTACTCCGCTGTGCAGTACGAGGCCCCTCTATTCTTCTTGGTATCAAGTTCTTCCCGAGCTCCCGCTAACGCTTTTCTAATGCAGCAAGCCTCACTACGCTTACATGGGAACATGTGCGGTCTGCCGGGTCATTCAGAGATGCCGTCAATCGGTTTGACACCTTTGCACAAGAATATCTGATGTCGCAGCAATTAGACTTTACCTTCGTGACCTTGGATGCTTGGGATCTCCGAGTTCAGTTGCCTCGTGAAGCTAGAGATAAGGCCGTTGTCTTACCCCCGTATCTCCAACATTCCAGGACTTTTGACCTTAGGACTGAATACACCAGATGGCAGTCACATCATCCGGAGTCTTTGCCCTTTGGTCCATCCTCTCTTTCTAATATCTGTGCTGCCCTCGAAGTTGAACCTGTTCAATCATCAGCTCCGATAAAGCATAATTTGCCCTTCCACCTCCAGGCTTTGGCACCCGCTTCCCCTCGTAGAGCCATGGAGGAGGCTATCACACTGGCAAGGGTTCTGCGTGGATTGATCAAAAAATCTCAACCCCCAGAACACCACCCTGACGTTCTAGCAAGGCCCATGGATGCCAGAGCTGATGTTAGGGCTTTTTTGAGCGAAAGAAGTAAAGTCCTTCATATGAGCGGATTGCCGCATGACACCACACAATCTGAACTGGAGAGCTGGTTTACTCAATATGGTGGTCGTCCAATTGCCTTTTGGACACTTAGGACCCCGGACCAGCACAAGCCAACGGGTACAGGGTTTGCTGTGTTTTCATCTCATGAAGAGGTAATTTTTTTTTACTTTTAGCTCAGTTTTTTTTTTGTATTTTAGCGTCAGCTAATTATTTCTCATACGCAGGCCGCAGAGAGTCTTTGTATGAACGGGCGGGCGTTGAACGAGAAGGCAATTGAAGTTTCTCCTAGCAGCAGTCGAGTGCTTGACAGAGCAGCGGAGATTCTCACGCCGTTCCCCCCAAGTAAAAATAGACCTAGGCCTGGAGATTGGACTTGCCCATCCTGTGGGTTTTCCAACTTCCAGCGAAGAACAGCTTGCTTCCGGTGCTCATTCCCCGCTGTTCCCGCCGGGCCAGGCCCGAATACCATGTTTGGCTACTCCGACTACTCCCAGAGTATGGTTCCACCTCAACCTCCAGCCATGGGACATGGAGCGGGACATGGGCTGCCATCTAGGACCATGCCAAACAGTGGTGGAATGGTACCTTTTAGAGCAGGGGATTGGAAGTGCGGCTCTGATGGGTGTGGGTACCACAATTTTGCCAAGAACGTTAGTTGCTTGAGGTGTGGTGCAAGTCGTGCTGGTGCAGCAGTAGTTGCCGACACAGCATTTTCATCGCCTGTGGATGGACCTACGCCTTATGGAGGAGTTGGATTGGGCGGACCGGGACAGGGTCTTGGGGGTGCAGGGCCTGTTGGAGGTCAGTTTGGAGGAGGTGGTTTTCCTGGTCAACAATTCGGCGGTCAGCCTAGCAATTTTGGGCTACCCTCTGGTCTTGGGGGTGGAGGTGGTGCCTTTCCTCCGCTGAATACGTCTTTGGGTCCTGGAATTGGACCCAATTCTGCCGGTCCTTTCGATCAGAGGGCCGAGCAAGCTTTTTCATCCGGTGGGAATGGGCCTAATGGATTGTACGCAGGACTACCTGATGATCAGGCATTTTCGTTCCTCTCTGGTGGACTCGGCGGGCTTGGCCTCGACGATTCTAGGAGGAAGGAGATCAATGGGGGTGGGCGTTCTCCCGGTGCATAAGTTCAAAGTAGTTTGCTTTTGTACAAGACGATCGGGAGTATTTTTTTTTCTTTCCGGTATTTGGATAAAAGAAGGGTTGCTTTTAGCAGGGTTTGGAGTTGGGTTGTTGGGAGCGGGTGATTAAAAAACAAAAAAAACAAAACGAGCAAAAAAAAAAAAGAACGAAACCTTAATTGTGCGATGGAACATAACGGCTGTATGGGTATGATTGAGTGAACTGAAAGGGGGAAAAAAGCACGGGTTCGGATGGGGCATTCTTGGGTGGTGTTGGTTGGGTTGGCTACTGGCAAAGATAAAATACTTTTTCTCTTTTTGATTCTTTTCCTTACAATTTCCCTCCCGCTTTCATTGTTAGCTTCCCCCACTTTGAGTGTACTTTTTTTCTACTTCCTGTTATTTCTTGTGCGTGTGTGCGTTCCCTCCTACCCATTATACCTACATTCCCATCCGTGAATAATTGATTTTATGCGAATAGGTGATTAGGGCCAAGAGAAGAGTGGGTGGAAAAAAGGTAGGAGAGGAAGAGGAGAAAAAACAGCACGAGGGAGCGAATATATATCATAAGAATTGTCCTATCATGCGCCTTCGAGATTGATATCGAGGGAGAGAGAGAAGCGTTGATTTTTAGTACTTCGCATGGCATGGCTTGGGGAAATGGGGGGTTTATAAAATTGACTTTTTTTCTTTTTTCTTTCTTTAGGTTAGATGGGGTATAGCTTTGTTTGCATCTCAGGTTTTGCCACGGGTAGGGAGGAACGAATGTGGGGAATAATGGTCACGAGAGGGTTAATTTTGGTCCTTTCCTTTTTGCTCTATGGAGTAGGCCTGGAACTAGCTAATAGCTGGATGTATTGTACCCGGACGAGCTGTGTCTAAAATGCGATAATTTGTTCGTATAGGTGCTGAGTTACTATTGAAGGGGATATTGAAATCAATAACTGACAAATTTTTGGCGCTTGGAGGATGTGGGTATGCACTATCCGCCGAGCTATCTATATCTCGCCTAAAGCCCTAGGGCGGTGGTACAGTACTGTAATGGGTAAGTCATGGGGGGTCACTCGGGGACTACTAAGACTAGAACCCCTCCTATGGGGGCGTGGGTGAGAGATCCTGTTGTGGTTTTAGGATTCGATATGGGGGTTGAGATTTTCCTTGGGGATGGTATGGAGTGCAATAGAGCATGTGCTTGGTGGGTAGTGTGGCCGTCTGGTATGTGTGTTTTTTCGGTACCCGCCTTATATACACCTACACTAGACAAAGTAGAAGGTGACGTGGTAGGATATTTGTGCGTGAGCAGTAGCCGTGACGGTAGGTGGGAGAGGTAACGTTAACAGTGCACGATACTTTATCCCTGAGACCGCTGACTGGTATCATATTTCGAGGATGGCAGGTCTATACATGAAGTAAGATTGCACAGAGTGTCCTTTGTATTTACGCCCACTTTGTTGTTGGAGGGGGCGTTCGTTCGTTCGTTCATTCGGCCGTGCCCCGTAAGCAAAAATTTCCAAGTGGAGAGATAGAGGTTTGGAGATATCCGGGATTTGGTCTCAGTGTTTGAGGGGTCGGGGGTTATGTTTCTATGTCTGATTTTTGAATTTTGGGAATTCCGTGGAGGTCCCTCTTCCTCCCCTGGGTAATCCAATCCATAAATCACATTTTGAAAAGGTGATTCTGTCGGTTAAATGATGAGATGATGGTTATGGGGTTTTTCTTGATTCTTTGCTATCGATGGGAATTACCGACAGATAGGTCATGAGGACTGACTGAGTATGATACGTATTAAACGTTACAAAATTATTAAAGGGGGAAAAAAAACGAAAATGGGAGGGGGGGGTGGTTAAGGTTGAAAGTTCCCCTTCCTCTCCTCCTCCTGCCCATCCTCATCTTCCCCTGTGGTGCCAAAGTTGTACATGGCATGATACTCCTCTCCATCCCTAATATATGCGACGCCCTGTGAGAATATCATACCTTGGTGGATGTACTCGTACACATTCTGGTCTTCCTCCTCCTCCTCGTATCTATATTCATATCCTTGTCCGGTGCCGTTGCTACCCTCGCCAAACTCCATCCCATATTCTTCTTCCTCCTTCTCCTCCTTCACCTCTTTAACCCCTTCCAAAGCCTCGACCTCCCACTCTAACGCCCGAACAATAGCGAGTGTATCTTCCTCCCGCCTTCTGGCTGCGTATGCCTCGTTCCTGATCAGTGTTGCGATCTTTCGGAGTGGGCCGTTATAGATACGCTCCGCGAGAGAGCTGGCTGAATCGGAGGCGGTGGTGGTGGTGGAGGTGGTGGGGTGTAGGAATTGTTGCCGTCCACCCGCATAAGCCTTTGCAGCCCGGACTTGGGAGAAGAGGTTTTCTTGGGTTGATGTTAGAGCTTGGATGTTTCGGGTGTGCGTGTCGCGGTTTGTAGCTATGTGGGTTTGGAGGGTGGATAGGGTGGTGAGGAGAGAGGATTTTAGGGCGAGGAGTTGGGGGTGGAGGTGGGGGTGGGGGTGGTTGCTGGTGGACATGTTTGTCGGTTGTGGATTGTTTTTTTCTTTTCCTATTGCTGTAATGATTTGTAAGGTGGATAGGTAGGTATAATAGGTTGCGTGGTTGTGGAGAAATAGAAAAAATATGGGATTTATTTATATGTGTTATCATGTGGATAGGTAAGGTGTCTTTTTTGTTTTCTTGAATGTTCCACGCGGAAGATAGAAAAATACCTTGCGAGAGATGATTTTTCCTGATTTTTGCCATCCTGTCATGGGTTTCAAGAGACAAAGCCCCAGGTGGGTAGATTGGAAGGACATAGCTCGCTATGAAGGCTTAATGTGGATTGATCAGTGTGGAATAGCAGTCTCGAAAGTGGGGTTTTGCATAATCCATCACTCGATATGCCCGGGATTATCTCACGATGATATAATGTGTATGATACTAGCGCACTCGGTTAGCCTCAGGGACAAGCAAGTGTCTTTGAAACACGCACACTCCTGTACTTAATTTGGTCACAATTCCTTTAATTGAATCATTACCCTGACGAGTCCGTACCTTGTAATATTGTAAAAATTGAGACCATATTATCTCCATTTGTTTTTTTTCTTTTCTTTTTCCAAAATATGTATGGCTTACAGTACAAGTTCGGTGAATTAAGACTTCGAGGTCTACCACTGGTTATCATACAATCAAATGTGTTTGACCACATATGGCTGAGAAGCCACTCTTGATCACAACTTCTCACTCATATACCTCTAGCTAGCTTCCAGGTTGGAATGATGGCTAGTGCCAGTGACTATTGAGGAGTAGTTCATTTTTTTAAGGGGGGGGCTTAGTGGAACGGTATATATACTCCGTAGTTAAACTACTTATAATGCTCTTTATGTACGGCCTTCTCTCAAGCTCACTATACTTGCTTATCCCTGGGTCTTTGGCTTGTTCCATGCCTTATCCGTGAAGCTCTCTCGGGTGGTGGTTGTGGTATTGTATACCTGTTTTGGTGGCCGAGTGATGCATTCGTGTCGGAATCTGGGGATTTGATTAGGGGACGTGTATTCAGAGGGTGAGAGTAATGGCTAAGACTTCTACTTAGAAAAAACATTTTGTGTTGGGGGGAGGAATTGGGTAAGGTTACTATTAGTGATGCAACCGTTTTGCATCACAAAAGTCACTTTTTATATGAGCTAGTCTTAGCGACCGCTCTCTAGATATATCATACTGGAGGTAGTTTGATGTAGGTTTTAATAGCCCCTTTTTTATAGGTGATTTTGCTTATATTATAGATCTGAAGTGGGATATTTTTGAGCTGGTATAATAGCAGGAGCAATAGTCATGAAGAGGTAAGTAAAAAAATTTAAGCTAGTCAATGTGTGTAAGAGCTACCTACCTAATACTACCACAACCAACTCTCGCCAAAAAAACCACTGATATTAAGAAAATAGGGGAGAGTTAGAACAAAGAGGGAGAACAATTACACCCACCACTACAACCACAATCGAGACCATACCGCCAACAAGAAATTAAAGCTCCAAAAGTTCCCCTTCCTCCAAATTTTCAACCCTAGCCTCAGGATCCTCGGGATTCCCCCACCAGGCAATTTCAACCCCCATCAACTGCGCCTGCCTCGCAAGCTCGACCAAATACCCCCTCAGCCCCTCCGCCTCCTCAGAAAGACTATCCAAGAACTTCAAGGCATCCTCCTCCCATTTCTGAAACCCCAAAGTCTCCTCATCCAGCCCGTCAGAGGTGAACCGGAGAGGGCCCTGCACTAAGCTGTCCGCCTCATCCTGTAGCATCCTCGCTTCCTCTGAGTATTGCTCTGTGTTTAGCTTTAGAAGGTCCTCTGCGCAATCCCGCGTGTTGAGGATACGGTCTATCATGGCGCTTCTACCTCGTTCGAGGTTTTCCTTAGCTAGCTGGTGGCGGATTCGTCCTGCGTTGAGTTTACGGAGGAGGGAGGTGGTGGTTTCATTGATGCGCTGGCGGCAGGAGGCGGCGGCGTTGTAAGCTCTTGTCATTGTTGCTTGGAGGACTCGGTGTTTGTAGCCTGCATATTGGGATTGGGTGGTAGGCATTACTTTTTCTTTTCTTTTTTTTGCTGGGGGAGCTGTAGCAGTTTCGGGATTTGGATTATTTACTTTGAGGAGGGGAATTATTTTTGTTGGGTGTAGTAGTCGGGAAGTTAAAGGGTGAAGGAGTCACTGTGGTAGAAGTACTTCCCTTTAATTCGGAATGAGCTTTATCAAGTTGAATTCGAGATTCAAGCTGTGGAGTTTTGGGGGGAAAAAAAGACAGAGACTGGGAGGCGGTTGAAATGCTGATAGCTTGAGACAAGCATGAGGTATATGATTCCAATTTCAAATCTAAGTTAGGTTTGAAAGAACCCGGTGCCCTAGCCTCCCTTAGATACTGGTTGTTGTTTTTTTCTGGGGAGGGGGGGTGGTTTTGGTTGTTGACTATGGCAACTGGACATGCTTCAAGGTCCAAAAGACCAGATTATTCCGGAGAGAAATCTGGCTTCAATTACTTCTAGGGCATACCAGCAGCTCCTCCGGAGCTAAGAATCCCCTCTTCCTTCGCAAATTCTTCACAAGCTATGGGTAAGTACCCTCGTCATGAGGTCTCACTCGAAGAGAATTGTAGCGGGAGTAGATAGCTAGGCGTTTTGTTGCTTGTTTTCATTCCATTTTTTTGCTATGTGCCGGAGATTACCCTGATTCCTAGGAACTAAGAGGTGTCTCTATGCGTTCATATGGCTCTTGACAGCTCCTGACCGGAGTGGTAAGGCAGGTAGCGGGATGTGGCTTCGTCACGTTGAAACAACACTTCTGATCTGAATATGGGTATGCGGTACGGTATTGTATATATGCATAGTAATGAATAAAAATCTAATGCCAATAATAAATTCTAAATTTAGCCAGACGTTTGTACGGGTTAGTGCGAACTCTATGGTAATGGATAGAAGTAGACACCATAGCCACGGCCCCTATAGACCAGCAAGGCCCCACTCGAGCCCTCGAGCGTTGGCGTTTACTCCGGTAGGTATTGGCACTCGGTAGTGTTTTGCTCACTATGATCTTTTTACTCATTGAGATGTTTTGAATTTAAACTCTTCTTTCTTCCTTGAGTTCGGCAGGCCTTTCTGGGGTTGCCGCCTTTTTCGGCGGGCGGTGGGAGTCAGTCCCTGATGAGTAAGAAAGAAAGAGAGCGTAATGTTGGGAGTGGGGATAAGACGGCGACCTTATGGGATTATCCCGGCGTACTTTTGGTCCACTCAAGCACAGTACATAATAGACTAGTATCGCTCTGGCTGTG
Source organism: Tuber borchii (assembly GCA_003070745.1). Lineage (NCBI taxonomy): Eukaryota > Fungi > Ascomycota > Pezizomycetes > Pezizales > Tuberaceae > Tuber > Tuber borchii. The sequence goes on along the minus strand of NESQ01000147.1, from coordinate 58,053 downwards.
TGGTTTCATATCCTACTATATGGCACTAATGAGCCCATAAACCACTACTTCTGTTCAAAATTACAGAGAACCTCTCACCAAAAACATTAGTAAACTCTAACAACTTGGGAAGAAATACACCACCCCACCAAAATCCCGAAACCCAGCCCTCGGTGGGATAAGTATTAGTTCCCAAGTTGACATTCCATGAAATACCTAGCTGGCGCAATGGTTAATATATTTAAAAACAATTAACCTATGTCGCAATTAGCAGGAGCCCAGGAGTTCAATTCACACTGGTAATCAGTTATTATTGAACGATCCGTCATGTAGGGTAGGATGATTTGAAAATCCCTGCCCTATGGGGACTGGGAGATTGAAGAATCTATCCTTCATCAATAGGGCTGTGGGGACGTCAATCCTGCTACTGAGGTGGGAGAATCCGACTCTGCTCTTCTTCACCACCTATAGAGTCTCCCACATACTCTGGTCCCAAATCCGAGCTAATTCCCCTAACGAATGCTGAAGGGTCATCGAGGGAAGCCGGTGAGTAGTATTGGATGTTCATGGAATGGGTTCTGCTCCAATGTGGTAAAGCTAATTGTGAGCGTGTTACTACCACGACTCATTTAAACCTCATGTGGCATAGCTGGAAGTTATATCTGCTCAATTATCACTTGCTTTTCAGTTTTTTTCAGACACTATTTTCATCAACCATTTCACTCCTCCGGATGGATGTTTCGCTGTCCCGGAGAGTCCACTCCCGATTTTGACCATCAGGGACAGCGGGGCGCGACTGTGTCTGATCGCACACCTCGAAATCCTAATAGTATGAGGTAGGGGAGTAGTGTTTTTCAGTCATTCACGCACGCGCTCACTGTACTGCAAGGCATGTATTTTTCATACAATATTATTATAAGGCATTGTCGGAATAGGTTTTTTACATTTAGGATTCTAGAGACTTCTGTACTGTCCCCCCTTTACAGAGTTTCTTCTCCGTGGATTTAAATTTGCACAGCGCAGGTGGCAGTACTGTGTTGGAGTTGATCCATGAAGGGTAATTCTGAGGCGAGATTAGGCGTCCTCCGTAATGACCTTGTGGCTTCGAAAACTATAACCGGTGTTTGAAAATCTCTAATCAAAGATGCCATTCAGCAGAGGAATTTGTCATTCCCTAGTATGCAGTGCATTACAACCCGAACCACTTGAGTGGAAACCGATGCCATTTATTTGCTCAATGGCTCCAATCGACGAAGCCCACTCGAAAGCAATACCAGATGCAACTGTCGCTAAGCCACTCCTCATCAAGGAAGTGTTTTATGGTAACGGCCGCATTGAACTGTTGATAGATGAGCAAGCCCACAAGCGCAATCGCACCAGCCCCTTCAAGCGAGCGAACCTAGGCGATTTTTCTGTCCTCCTCTCCCCTTCCCTGCTTATGATACTGGGTTGAGTGTGGGCGGCTAAGGGTTAATCTGGCTAATATTCCCTTTTTCTCTCATTGGCGCAGTGAATCTCTCTCGCTAGAGATGGAACTCATCACTTGCCTGTCGGATATATCGGTACTTATCTCGCCGTACCTTGCATAATACTGCTGGACGAGATGAAAGGAATAACGTTTTGCGGACTTCAATGCTTAATATATTGGCCATGGGCTAGCCGTTCCTTGCGGGGTTCTGACACTGCTTTCCCAAGTGATATTATTGAGTGTGGTTGGAATTACCATCAGGCGTACAGTATATGAGTGATGGTGCAGGAAGCCAGGTCCACGGCCGCAGGTGTGCTGCTAGCCACCAGGGCTGTTGCTTATGCCGGTATGATCCTAGCATGAGTAGAGCGTCGTGGCATAGGTGTTGAGGGGCTTATTTGCTATTGAAATCGGGGAGAGCAAGAGAGCCGATACAAAGAGTCCCAAGGCACCTCATAAAGGGGAACTGTTGTACGGCAGTACGGCTGTTGAGGGGTCCATGGAGCTGAGCTACCGGTAATTGGTTTCGCATTACTTGGGTAGAGGTGGTAACAAGCGCTGGCTGCTGGCTTCAGAGGATGGAAGAAGGGAGAGTGGTTCATATGGTACAGTAAATTATGTTTGTACTCTTTCCGTTGGTCAACTATTTGCTAGTGTGTGTGTGTGCGTGTGCGTGTCGTGAGTCCAAAAGTCCTAAGGTAATAAAAGCCCCCAAAGACGAAATGGGGCCTACTGTTATTACCGGTGGTAGTTCTTGGACGTTGCTAACTTGCCTTTATTTATACGTCCTGCTCCTCTGTCTCCAGATACTGCGGGAAGATGTGCTTAAGCGCCATAGATAGGGAGCTAGATATAGCCCAAGGTAAGACTGCCTGGACCCTGTCTTAAAGCTCAAGAATGGTAGCCCATGGTGGAAATGTAGAACTTTTAAACGCAGCACAAAAAAAAAGTAAAAATATCCGGCATGATAAGAGCCTAAGAGAGTAAGCGCTTTATGCTAGAGTGAGGCTATCGACTTGCGTTGGGGGCTTCTTCATAAGATCAGGGAGCTCAGTGCTTGTAGAGCAGGTCGCGGTGTAAGTTGTGAGTTAGAACAAGTTATTGGGGGCTGCGCTCAAGCGCCTGATCAAATTGGCGGAACGACCAAAGGTTATAAAAATACACTCGAAAATTACTAAGTATCACCCAAAACTACACGCAAATATTCTCCAAGCCTCGCTGAGGGTGCTGCCTTGCTCAGCGCTCACCCGGTCTCCTTCCCCGAGTCCGATAGCCCCAAGTCTAGTATCCTCACCCATACTGCCCTCCCTCATAGCCTACACACTTCTTCTACTTTCCCCCCTCCTGTGAAGGAGATGCTAATTTGAATTCACCTACGAGCCTAGAAATTATCCTTCCCCCAATTGGCGAGGAGTGAAGTTTATTGATTTTGGTGACACTCTGGCTCTCACCATACTCGGGAGATGAGATATGTGAGCAAGGACCGCGCATGGCCAGCATGGATTCTCACCACTTTCACCTAGAATTGTTCGGCCCATATCCAAGAGAATGGCATTGGCTTTTCCACAGTGAATAGTGCTTTATTAGGTGAGAGATCTCTCCGACTTTACTTCCTTACTTCTAGCTTGAAAGATAGCTCCTCACTAGGGTCGGTAATGCAAATGGGGCAAATGGCTACATCGCCGCTCGCCAGTTGATCATGAGGTAACCCATAACATTGATCAACACAACACATCGAGACAAACGGAGGTATCCATCTCTATTTGGAGTTCTCCGAACCCCACCACCACCGCCGCTATCAAAAAAACGGTTTTAGTACGGAGTGCTAATTCATCTCTTCCCGGTTAGTAGGTTATCCACGGGGCTCAAAATAACGTAGCCCAGAGGTACAAGGATCAGCGCTGCAACACCTGAACCCCCGATAAAAGTAATCCGCCATCATCCATTTACCTCAACATCAACGATGAGAATGTTAACCGGAGTGAAGAAAAGAAAAAGATATATCAATACTTTGTATACCAGCCTTCCAGCATCCCCAAGACCGGCAAGATACTCTTCCTCCCAGAACGAAAATGGGGCAGTGCTTGGGTGAGAAATTCTTCGAACCATTGTTATTGACGAAAATGGAGGATTGCAAATTACTTTTATTGAGGTTCAGGTGTTGCAACGCGGATCCTTGTACCTCTGGGCTACGTTATTTTGAGCTCCGTGGATATGTCACCAAAGAGATAAAAAAGGACACCCTAAATCTTTGTGGCGGGTGTGGCGTGGATGGACGCACAGTGCCGGTCTACCAGGTGCTAGGATGGCATGATACATCCCCCAAGGAGATTAGATGAGCTACTGTCTGGTATTCCGATTACCGGAATTTGAAGAGGTTCTTGCTGTGTTTTTAGGGGATATCTGGGCTTTTCTGCCAACCACAAGTGATATATGATAACGGGTATGCGGGCGGGGACTAATGCCACTCCTGCTTTTCATTGGCTTTTAACGAACACTGATGATATAGCAAGCCTAGCAGCGCTTATTTAGGAGAAGGCCGTTATTAATACAGTCGCACCTCGTTGTAAGGAACCTCTTTGTACGGGAAAATTTGCTATTCCGAAACCAGGGCTTGTGAGCTCAAAGACCCCATACTAAATCTCTCGCTATAATGAAATACATAGTGAAGGATACTATATAACGAATCTGTAAAGAAATATTTGATTTTAACCCCTCTGTCCATATACAAACTCATCTTGTTATAAGGAAAAAGGGACTGACTAAAGGAGCAGGTTTCCATAAACTTGGCTGAACCCGCTATTGTGATCATACTAGGATAGATAAATGTTCAACTCCTGAGAGCGCTCCGGGTGCGAGGTTAAGCCTTTGATATAACCAAGGGATGAACCTCTCGGAAACAAGTTCCGGATTGTGTGGGCAAGTCGTAGCTAATCTAAGATACGAAAGCTTGTCTGGGAAAGCTTGGCTTAGGAATATTTTAGTTGACTTTTTGTCTTGATTGAGGCGCAGAGAGACTGCTTTTGCTCCATGGGTAAAGGGCCTTGCGGTCTGATGACGAAGACGGTCTGATGACGATCTGATAAAATTTTGCGGTAAATTCGACCTTATCTCCTGCGATCACCCAAGATAAGAGCGATTTCCCGCCAAATTTTATCAGATCGCCATCAGACCGTATTCGTCATCAGACCGCAAGGCCCTTTAGAGTGATTGAGCTCATAAGCTGACCGGTGGGGCAGTAGACTAGAGGCTCTTTAGTTCTCACCAGGGATCAAGGAAAGAGATTAATCTAGCATGTCAGAATCAATTACGAATATCATTGTACAGTCGCACCTCGTTATAACGAAGGCCAAGAGTTCAGATTTTTCTTTTCGTTATAACGAGATTCCATTACAGCGAATAATTGTGGGAAGCCAGGAAATGTTAGCATTACTTAGTAAGTAAAGAGTGAAGGGCTCCGAGAAAAATACAATAACTGCAGTAGTATGCAGAAGATGGGGAACAAGAAAGAAGTCTAAAGAGAAGACCCCAAAGGGAAAGGAAAAGAAATTGTCTTTTCCGAGAAGGGCTTGGAGGTGGAGGATTTTGCTGGAAGCGAAACCACAGATGAGGAGGAGAGCAGCTTCAAAATTTTACAATCGGACACTCGCTAGTATTGAGTTAGTAAATACCTTTGATATCATATGCCGGGTCCACTGGGGAGACCTACGGAACTATGCTGGTTAGATGCGCAGTGCAGCGGCTATTGCAAACTTCACTTATCTGAACAGGGTGCCGCCCCGGAATGTGAAGCGATAAGTTTGGCCTATTGGTTGGCTGTCTTTAGCCTGCCGTCCAGATCGTAGTGATTTGGACTCTAGGTTGCTGCTGCGGTGCTGCAGCGGGCCATGAACCCTAACCCTGTTGACACTTGCAATGGTGTTTGGATAACTGAATTTTAGTGGTTGAGGATTTTTTTTTTTAACAATCTTCAAGACATCTCTCTAGTACATATGGGTTTTTGGAACAGTATTAGAAGCCCAGTTGTTTAACGAAGGCCTGTCTATTTTTCTCGCAGCTCGTTAGCAATATCCTTAGATTGATGCACCGTCTCTCCCGACAGTTGCTAGCAATGGCCGGTAGGAATTACTAAATCCCCCCAAAAGTAGCTCTGAGTAAGTAATTGGCGGTTGGAGAGGAAGTAGTTTGATTTGAATTAGCTTTAAGCGGGGCTTTACTAGAAAGAACCCGATCCGGGTCAGAAATAGCTCTAGGTCCCCGGGTGGATTTTCATCAATCTACCAGCAAGCCTACGCTATCAGAACAGCAACCTAGCTTATTAAAGAGGATATCATTAGAACTCTATTAGGAGAAGCTTTATACTACAATCTTCACAAGATTATGTTTCCGGTACATGTTGGCTACTTACACAGTATAATAGTGAATATAGGGGGGATTGTCAGATTCTCAGCCATACTGGTAAGTTAAACTCCAATCTTAAACTCAACGAAGCAAAGCAAAGAATTCTAGGGGGCAGTATTTGTATTGGGAAGGGGTTTCTATAACGTTTTCTTCCATCCACTATCCAGAATCCCAGGACCCAAGCTCTGCGCAGCAACAGACGTTAGTTCTCTATCAACCTCTACTTTGGAAAATCAGTCCAGCGTGCATTACTAACAGTTTCTCACAATAGTTCATCGTAGCCTACCACTTCCTTAGTGGGCGATACCCCTTCTATATAAAGTCCCTCCATGACAAATATGGAACGGTAGTCCGTATCGGACCCAACCAGCTCTCCTTCTCCTCTGCCAGCTCTTGGCATGACATATATGGCTACTCATACCACCGAAAGCAATTCCCAAAATTCCGCTTCTACTCACTTCTACTCCTTTTCGCACGCAGCACCTAATCAATAAACGGGACCCACAGAAGCACTCTGAAATGAAACGAAAGCTGTCTCACGGGTTCTCCGTCAAGGCGTTGTCGGAGCAGATGGATATAGCCTATAATTACGTGGATAAGTTGATTAGGAAGATAAACGTACACGCATCAGGACCGAAGGGGGATGAAATGGTGAAGTGGTATAATTTCTTTACCTTCGATTTGATCGGGGATTTGGCTTGCAGGGAGGCGTTTGGGAGTTTAAACGATAGTATGTTGTGTCTCTTCGGAGTTAGTTTGGTGGGCGGATGGGGGGTTATTAACTAATTCGGCTTAACGAAACCACACTTTTAGGTCAGTTTGCTTCTCGGGAATGTCAAAGCCATTGCGTGGCGGAGTGTTTCTCGATGGCTCCCTGTGTTCGATAAATTAGGTGTCTGGACATCACCGAAGAGTGTCATGAAGATGAGGATCGGACATACCGAATACAGCTGAAAGAAAATCATTCAGTAAGTACCTCCTTCTACTCTCTTAACAGCAGACACGGGGCTGAGCCAGAATCAACTAACTGGTGGCCAAAAGACGGATGAATATGAAGATTACTCGGAGGGATTTACTTTCCGGACAGTTCGGTCCCAACGGCCCAGGAATGACTATCCCAGAATTATCGGGTCAGGCCAGGACAATCATGTACGATCACTTTCCCCCCTCGTCCCAAGCACCCTACAAAAACGTATGGCCCAAGCTAACCTTCTCCCCACTCCAGCACCGCTGGCTCCGAAACTACCGCAACCTTTCTCTCTGGCACAACCTACCATCTCCTTAAAAACCCCCGCGTATACAACCTCCTCGTCGAAGAGATCCTTTCAGCATACAGCACATACGAGGACATCACGGATACCAACGCCTGGCGACTCAAGTACCTTTCTGCTGTCATGGACGAGGGATTCCGCATCTACCCACCCATCGGGGCGGGCATATATCGCGAGAGTCCCGGGGAAGCCGTTGATGGGATATACATTCCTAAAGGAGTATGATTGATCTTTTCCCCTTCCCACACCCCGATCGTGCTGTATTCTAACAAAGGGATGAAAAAAACGGTCGAACCATCAACAAGCTCCTGGTCCACCTGCCGTTCTCCAGAGAACTTCCACAACCCAGACGAATTCAAGCCAGAACGGTGGCTTGATCCAGACTGTACAGATAAGAAGCACGCTAGTCAGCCGTTCTCGCTGGGTAGTCGGGTTTATATTGGACGGAAGTACGTCCTTCCCTCCCTCCCTCTTACCGCTCCTGACGAAGCTAACTCTATTCTTGGCTTTTAGTCTAGCACTGAAAGAAATCCGCCTCGTACTATCAAAGATGCTCTGGGTGTACGATATGGAACTGGTGAATAAGAGCCTAGACCTCGACCGGGACAGCACCAGCTACGTGCTCTGGGGTAAACCAGAAATATGGGTGAGGTTTGCTCGGAGGCGGGGAGCGCATGTTCCCCTTCTAGATAGCGAGTGACTCTTTATGTATCACTCGCTTCGTCATCACATCTCCCTCCTCGTTCGATCAGTTCCAAAGGTTGGGAATTCTGAGCGTGCGATGGGGGCGCTGAAAAGAAAGTAAAGACTAGATGACCATGAGAACAGTATGGTTCGTAGAAGAAGGATTAGAATTGTTCGATGTCCCTTGTACTGTACATTGCTACTTAGGTGCTAGGCCATAGTATTTATGCACATGAGAGGTGTCTATGGAGGTGTTTATATACATGGCCAATGATCTGCGAGTCTCACTGTTCCCCGCTAGACATACTTTCGACACATTGGAGCCATTTTCCCCACATCAAACCTACTGCGGCGTGTGATGCCCAAGTGGTTGTTGTGGTCTATGTAAATTATCTGTCCATCTTTCCCATCCATCAATCAATTCTCACTCCCCAACAGCCAAAGCCTTCTCTCCCAAACTCATCACCAATTATGTCCACGTGCTCTATTACTATCTTAGCCTTTCTCGCGCGCCTCTCTTCCTTCTTCCTCTGTGTTTTTGACTTGGATTTTGGGACCGCTGTGGTTTCCTGCTCCTCTTGCTGTTCCTCTTGCTGTTTCTGCTGCTCTTTCCGCTCTGGCGGTTGGGTAGGGGCGCTGGCAAGAAACCGTGTTGACAAAATTGTGTTTTGATTGGCCGGTTAGCCGCTTGGGGAGCAATTGAGGGTAGGATTTACAAAATCCATTCTCTTGGCTAGAGGGCCAGGTAATTGAGCGGCCCCAGCATGAACTTGATTATCCCGCAGGAGACGACCTTTAAATTCAGCCAGAACAAGCCGCAAAACGCCCTCAAAGGTTCCCTGGGCGTCATCTTCTCCTTTTGTAACCTGTTGTGTAACAAACGCCAAAAACCGGAAAACAAGCTCCGGGACTGAGAATGACTCCTGGTTGGGATCAAATTCTTCAATAGGTGACAATTGCGACCCAAACCGCTAACGAAGCTAGGTTGCCTGATGATGGAGGGTGGTCTGGATAAGGGGGGCACGCTTGAGAATAAGAGAGCTGTAAGAGGATGCAGAGCCGGGGAAAGTGAACGTGGTGGTTCTTGGTTAGTGATGAGTACGAGGATGCTCGTGCATAACCCAAATTTTCTGCTCGAGCATGCTCGGGCCCTTCACTGTTCCTGGTGCACACCGCATGACGAAGATAGCCCGCCAAAAGGGAGTCAGTTGGGCTCTATGAGGACCCTTCATAATCTGTAGCTAGCACAACTCACTATGAATTGAGCAGGGAGAGGCAACCTAGAGACAGCTGAGTAAGAATCTGTAAGATAGAAGTGGTGGTCGGAGAAGCAAAAAAAAAAAGAAAACTTCAATGCGAACTCGCGATTGAGATGAATCTGACTACCGCCAAAGGTTGTACTATTTGATAAGGAGAGAGCCAAGAGGGTGAAAAGGGCAGTGGCAGAAAAAAGAGAGAAGTATTCGTAATATATAGAAAAGCACTCTAGGGGTATCGTTAAGTCATGCAGAAGATGATTAAAGTAGGATAGCTTCAGGATTAGAGGATGATGGGGTAAGTAAGCAATAGAAAGTGAGAGGGGCCAGTGGAAAGGAGGTTATGGATCAATTTGGTGTCAGGGGGATAACTAGTAGAAGGGGGAGGGGGTTCGGGGGTACACATTTTGGCACGCATGCGTAGAGGTGTGGTTTGAATATAAGCCTATCTACCACCAAGCTCCATAGTTTTTAGCTGGACAAAGCAACTTCATGAACGATCATTCGCTTTATGTGAAAATCAAAAATCATTTAGCGAAAATAAAACTAACCCACCCAGTCCAAATTTAATCCCTCCACAGTACTCCCCTCTGTCACTCCACCGTTCCCTCAATCAAAAAAATTGCTCTCCTGAACGACAACATCCCTGAACCTACAGCTCATCCAGTTATGGTTTTTTTAATTCTTCCTTTCGGATTGTGGCAAAATTTCAAGAAAATGAGGGCTTTTACCAAATATCCCGGTACCCGGCAGAATCTATTTCCGAACTTATTTAGGGGCTAACCAGACCAGGTTTTCGTTTGCACGTTACCACCCCCCGCTCGAATTATTTCTCTTCCATAGCTACAAACCACGCCGCCACTCTGAAAGCACAACAGTATCAGTATCAACCGCTCGTTGCCGGTGACCACCTGGAAGATCTTGTGAGCTGTCCAGTTAAGCGAAGCATCAATCCTGAGCAAGAAAGAATGGCTACAGTCAATGTCCTGAAATGGGCAACTAAAGAGATTGGGGAAACCCTGTACAATGCTGGCTCTGGAACCCCATACTATGCATATGCAAATCTAAGGGGGGGGTCGATTTTAAGAAGTCTAGAAGCAATAAGGACTGAAATGAGAGTGGAATCAGGCCATTTGGAAGTTGAATTACAAAAGCAGGCTACAGAATTACAACAGCAGTCTACAAAATTGTCTGAATTAGAAAAAACACACTCAGCTGAGCTAGCCCGTCATGCCCAGTGGCAGAGAAGTATGGCCCCGGTGCATTGGATTGTCATTTCTATTCGGAAGCGGTATCTCGATAGTTTTGCAAAATTCATTAGCTAGGCATCACCGGGGGGCCGCAAGGCAATTAGACAAGGAAACCGGACTGCACATTGTGGCGATCTTGAAACCGATAGTACATTGATTGCTCTCGGCCATATAGATCATACTCCCGCATTCATAAAACTCTATGGCATCCCTCATGAGAGTGCTAAGCATTACCTGGGTATGTACACATCAGTTCTACAGATCTTGCTTGTTTACTAACGATACTAGAATTGAAAACCTTGGTTGGTACTATTAATAAACGAGCCACTATACTTGGCAATAGATGCCGTTCATTGAGACGATGGAACCAGCAACTGGAGGAGGACTTTCTGCGTGTCCTGGATATTTTCAATACTGCGAGCGAGGAAGAGTTGCACAGGTTCGAACATGATAACATGCACAAGACTCCAGAGAGGAAAGCCGTATCCCGCATGGCTCAAGCTTGAAGGACTTTTTTTTTTCTTTTTTTCCCCATCCTTTCCATCCCTTCCTGTTTCCTTCATGAAGTGTACCCCGACATGCATTGTTTGCTCTTTTTTTCCTTTCCTTTTTCTCGTTATGGATAAAATAGCATCAGGAAAATGTTTTACACACGTTCAGGGAGGACCTGAACGGTCCTGGTCCACCAAAGGGGGTTGTGGTCCCCATGGTCTACATGGTCCACACCGATCTGCTCTGAACCATACTTTTCAAAATTTTACTAAAAATGTGGACCAGGGTGGACCAGGAGGGCCGTAGACATTTTCCTGATGTATTTACCACAGACTGCCGTTTTCGCATGTTTGGTTCCTGTTTTGTTCTCCCCCCCTGATATTCAGATTTTATTTTCTCCGTCGATTGTTAAAGATGAATGAATTAAGGAGGGGCGGAGGGGATAAGATGCGGAGGTAATATTTTAATAAATATTGTGGGAGAGATCTCTTTTGTTTGCTTTATTTTGCTTCCCTTTTGTGCTATTCCTAGTGGTCTGCTGGAATTGATACCTAGTGGATCATTTGCTTCTGGTTTTTTTCGGTACTCGTGTCCTCAGGTACGTCATTGTTTTCTTTGTTCGACTATTCATAGTTTGTTATAAATTATCTAACTTTGGAGCAATGCTTTTGATTCCCCCAGTTTGCCACCTCCGACCAATATTTTTAACCCTATTTTTTTTTTGAAGAACTACTCATACCGTCGCTCAGCAGCTGGGCTTACCAGATTACACACCACGCCTCTTTGAGCTCAAATCCCCTTTTCCTTGCCATCCCGACTATGTCTATTCTAAGAGGTATTCAGCAATATATGCCTCCGTGATCCCTCGACTACCTGCTTACCCCAGTTCTCAAGTCACTCCTAAGATAACACTCACCACAATCACCAACACCAACGATGGCTCTAAATCGCTCTCTCCAACGTAATGTCTATTTTTATGATGCTACTAATCCTGATGTGACCTTTGGAGGATTTTTCCAGAATGGGTCTATAACCGAGGTATATTATCTGGGAATTTTCTCGTGACCAGTGAGTGAGGTATTATAGTGTGGCAGCTTCGTGGACTTCTGCCCTGTGTGCTTTTCCAAACTGTATTTACTGGGGCAAAAAATTTGAATTACTAGAGAGGCAAGATATATCAAGTTGACCCTGCTTAAAGACTCGTTAGCCACTTGTGTGATTAGTGTTTTTCACCCAATGTTTTGTCCACTAAAAGCCGGTGGAGAACTCTTATTTCTCTTTCTGGCCCCAACCAACCAACCGCCTATCAGTATCACAGGGCGGCCCAAAGCAAAGGAAATACATCTGAAGACTTTGTCTTCTCAGAAGCTTCCCTTTTGTTTTCTTAACCTTTTTTTTTCCTAGCACTTCTCCCGCTCCTCCTCCAGTTCTACCTGGTACCTCTATCTGTGTAAGTTAAGAGCGCATACGACCCAGCTTCACGGCATCCTGTGGGGGTTTAAGTTGGCCAAACTGTCCAAGCTATTTCTGTTGCTTTAAGAATGCTAATTGGCAACTCGAAAATCCCGAACCAGAAAAAAAAAACAAAAAACAGGAGCGTAAGACAGGGAATGCAAAATGGCCGAAATAGACTAACTATTATAATCTAATGAATGCCCTCAACTATTTATTAAAAAGATCCATCAGATTCCAAAATATACGTCAGGTCACTTATGTCCACCTCACCAACAGACTTTACCCACGTTAGGTTCGATATGGAAGTAAAACAATCTAGTGACACCATTTCACTATTGCGCTTGAGCAAGAAACACAGATAGGGGAATATTTCGAGGTCGCTCAATCCATGGCACCTCTCGGTTGATGGGATGGGGCTTTTGGAAGGATATGGTTGACTTGGGTAGCTGCGGTAGAGAGATAGATCGTTCAAGCTTAGGGGTAGTGTAGGTTCGGGAGAGAGCAATAGATTTTAACAGTTTGCCGACTAGATTATACCGACATGTCTTTCCTTCGCTATCACAGGAGTGAATGGAGGAACAAGGGCATGCGGGGAAATACAGGAATAGATGTGGTGACCTATGGAAGGATTAGGACGTGTTACTTGTGTTTTACTTATACACACGTCTTTATCGTTAGTCAAGATTTAGGGAAATAAGAGACAGAGCGTGAACCAAATCATAAACTAACATTCCCACCTTGTTAAGCCCCTCCTCCGCCTCTCCTTAGTGTTAGAAAAATATAATTTGTCACTATGTCCTAGGCAGATGCGCTACGATAAATTATAGGCGAGGGTTATATTATCTAAAATGGCATTTTAGACTAAAATATTTGATGTTTGGGAATCACTTGATTAAGGATAACAAGGCTGAGGACTCTGTGTAATCTGTGAGTGTATTTGTTGCCTCCAATACTTTTCCAAGACCCACTTTCCTATAAAGTCACTGATATTTGAACTATTGGGTAGCGAGTGACAAGGTGTGATGGATCAATGGCGTGATTTTATGGGAGGAATAAGAAACCTTGATACTTGGGCATATAAGGATGGGGCTGTTTTAGGTTTCCGTCCATCTGTTCCACCAAACATTCCGGATACTAGCTCTCTGTCTGCCAATTTATACAGGCGTTTAATCTGCCGCAGCTAGCCGCGGCTTGATCTCAATTTTTTTTTTTTTTTTTGTTAAATCCGTGGTATGATTTTAGGTACATGACAAGCACTCCCTAGGGTACAACCGCTGCATTCGGGAAACATCCCATGGCAAATAAAAACCCAAAGCAAAAACTCAAACAAAAGAAATAAATCAAAACAACAACTAATAGATACCATAAGGTACAATATCAAAGTGAATTTTGTCCATCAGCAACTTTCATGAATGCATCCAGTCTCCTCACTGAGACTGGCTAAAATAGTATTTCCCACTATACCTTGGGTATTAGTGGGTTTTGTGTGTGTTTTGACAACAGACTGAAGACAGAATGATGCCCATGTATTTGATGATAGCAGTAGGATGCCAGCCATGGTGTTTTATCCCACAAGGAGGCCAACCCAGCACACTTATGAAGCTCCAAGTTCAGTGGCCGGGCAGGATCGTGAGATTGTTTTGTGGTGTTGAGCCCCGCTCTCACCTTCCTAAATAGGAAGGTGAAAGTGGGGTCAGGAAAATTGTGGTAACGGAGCTTGCGCGGCTTGATCTCAAAGTCCATACTCTTGTATACCATAGCGCAAGTACAGATTTATATGATTAATCCATGTAACCTCACAGCTCTAGACGCCGCGGTACGATATGTCAAAATGTTTTCATTTCTAATAGTTGACTTACTTGGATACGTAATACTTCAGTTTAGGAAGAGAGGCCTTAATTCGGGCGAGATTAGAGTGTCCACCAATGTAGTAGCAAGAAATATCCTGCAGCCTAAGTATCTTAACAGAAACTCGAAATATAAACCTTAAGTCACCGATATTTCCTTCTTTCTTCATCACAAGCCTATGACGTAGCGAGCGCCATCGAGGTGGGTACTAGCGTGTGCGCAGTTATTGGCCTAGTAATTCGGAGAGCGGGAACCGTGGCTGTAGCGGCGGGGGGGGCGATATATGAGCTTGTATTGTAGATGCAGCCCGGTTCGCTGTGTGGGAATTACTAATATGGGGGCCGGGGATGGGGTTTTCAACCATTCTATAGCTGATAGTGATCGACTGTCTTTCTGCTTTCTTGGGTTTGAGTATCTCTCCGTTTTTGTAGGGGAAAATGTTTTTTTCTACTCCCTTTTCTTTCATGTGCCCCTCCATTTCTTCTGATATTCTGTCTCTTTCCTATTCTTGGTACTCTTTTTTCCACCTACCCGACTAGGGCCTCTCATACGGAATGAAACTCTACTCATGTCGTATTATAGATATGGAAGATATGGAGGAGGGAGCCAGGAGAGGCAGAGATGGAATCTCCAATTTCATTCCCCTGCCCTTATCCAATAGGAGGCCAAAAAATGCAAGATTCACACCTGGCTGCCTGTACTCCTTTTTTTCTACAGCACTAGGTGTGTGTGTTTGTTGAGACGATTGTGTGTAGGACGGGAAATATAGTGGAGGTGAGGTCATCAGGTATCACTTGTGAAAGCTTATGTAGCAGAGATTAATGGTATTAATCGTAACGATGGCATTTACATAATGCTAAAAGAATACAAGCACCTCCACTCTAATTTCTTTCCTTCAAAATTTAATTATGTATAAAGGCGTTTTATTACACTCAAACATCAGTATTCTCTAGCTTGATGATTGCATTCTGTAACATCAGCTGGTGTCTGGGTTGTATCGTCTTGTATAGTCCGTCTAGTAGTCCTCCCATTTCGACCCAGGTGGCCCTGCGAATTGCCACCCCTCAAGCCCACACTATTCTACTCTACCTTTCCGTCAGCGATATCTCTTCCCGGCTGTATTCTCATTTATGGTCAGTAAAAACACATGGCGCACTATACTTTCTCGCATAGTGAATTGTATCACAACGACGCTCAGTTTGACTATAGATTTGTTTGACTTGGGTTTAAGGGGAATTTAGCCGGTGGTATGACATGAGGAGGTACCGGCGGTAGCATTCACCACAGAATATGTTTAGTAAACCGATCCTTTCTGGCAAAGTGTGTATTCGCTCTGTGCCGAGGCACGCGGGGCTATGTCTTGTTACAATAAACTTGGCAGGGTGTCCTAGATTTGGGTGAGCGCAGCTTAAGTTCGGCTTGATCTGTGGTGTGCTGGGTTGGGGGATTCGGAGTTTTGGTGTTGTGCAATAAGTTGGAGTATTTTTGTGGTAATGCGGTTTAAGCGAGTAGGACACAAAGTAGCTTCCGCGGGGTGTAGAGTGAGTAGCGGTATCGCAGGAGAGTTATGTTGGTGTAAAAGTCAGAAGCAGCCTGGAATGGTGGACCAGTACAGCGGAGTAGTCTCGTACTAGAAGCCTAATAAACAGCCCGGAGAACAAGAGAAATGAATCGAGATTAGTATCTGAGGGCAAGCAATATACTATACAATGGTATCCTACTTCCTAAATTATCTAGAGGAAGCGAATGTCGTGTGAGCCATGCCAAGTAGTAAGAAACAAGGGTGTTTGGGGGGGGGGGTACTCTATGTATCACTACAGTATATTGATATTATGACACAATAGAATCTCCTCCTCCTCCACCTCTTTAATCCCCTCCCCAACCCCCTCCAAAGCTTCGACCTCCCACTCTAACGCCCGAACAATAGCGAGCGTATCTTCCTCCCGCCTTCTGGCTGTGTACGCCTCGTTCCTGATCAGTGTTGCGATCTTTCGGAACGGGCCGTTATAGATGCGCTCGAGGGAGCTGGCCGAATGGAAGGTGGAAGTGGAGGTGGTGGGGGTGTAGGAATTGTTGCCGTCCACCTGCGTAAGCTTTCGCAACCCGGACTTGGGAGAGGAGGTATTCGTGGGATGTAGTCAGGGCGTCCATGTTGCGGGTGTGCGTGTCGCTGTTTGTAGTTATGTGGGTTTGGAGGGTAGATAGGGAGAGGGGAGTTTAGGGCGAGGAGTGGGTGGTGGTGGGGGGTTTTGCTGGTAGACATGTTTGTCAGTTGTGGATTGTTATTTTTTTTCGTTTCCCTTTCGTTCTTGTAGTGATTTGTGAGGTGGAAAGGTAGGTATAATAGGTTGTGTGGTTAAGGAGGAATGGAGAAGTATGGGATTTAATTATATGTGCTATTATATGTGGATAGGTAAGGTGACTTTTTGTGTTCTTGAATGTTCAATGTGTAAAATAGAAAAATGCTTTGCGAGATGTTGTTTCCTTATAATAATATTATTATTTGCCATTCTATCGTGGGTTCCAAGAGATAAAGTCCTAGATGGGTAGGTTAGAAGGAAATAGCGCTTAATGTGGATTGATCAGTGTAGAATAGCAGTCTCGAAAGTGTAGTTTGGCATAATCCATCACTGGATATGCCCGGGATTCTCTCACCATGATATCATGTGTACTAGCGCACTCGATTAGCCTCAGGGACAAGCAACTGTCTTTGAAACACACACACTTCTGTACTTAATTTGGTCACAATTCCTTCAATTGAATCATTACCCTGACGAGTCCGTACCTTGTAATATTGTAAAAATTGAGACCATATTATCTCCGTTTGTTTTTTTTCTTTTCTTTTTCTTTTCTTTTTCTTTTCTTTTTCCAAAATATGTATGGCTTACAGTACAAGTTCGGCGAATTAAGACTTCGAGGTCTACTGCTGGTTATCATACAATCAAATGTGTTTGGCCACATATGGCTGAGAAGCCACTCTTGATCACAACTTCTCACTCATGCCTCTAGCTAGCTGCCGGGCTGGAATGATGGCTAGTGCCAGTGACTATTGAGGAGTAGTTCATTTTTTTAAGGGGGGGGGCTTAGTGGAACGGTATATATACTCCGTAGTTAAACTACTTATAATGCTCTTTATGTACGGCCTTCTCTCAAGCTCACTATACTTACTTATCCCTAGGTCTTTGGCTTGTTCCATGCCTCATCCGTGAAGCTCTCCGGGTGGTGGGTGTAGTACTGTATACCCGTTTTGATGGCTGAGGGATGTGTTCATGTCGGAATCTGGGGATTGGATTGGGGGACGTGTATTCAGAAAGTGAGAGTAAGTTAATAGCTAACACTCTTACTTAGAAAAAACATTTTGTTTTGGGGGTGAGGAATTGAGTAAGGTTATTATTAGGGATGCAACCGTTTTGCATCACAAAAGTCACTTTTTATATGAGCTAGTCTTAGCGACCGCTCTCTAGATATATCATACTGGAGGTAGTTTGAGGTAGGTTTTAACAGCCCCTTTTTTATAGGTGATTTTGCTTATAATATTATAGATCTGAAATGGGATATTGTTGAGCTGGTATAATAGCAGGAGCAATAGTCATAAAGAGGTAAGTGAAAAAATTTAAGCTAGTCAATGTGTGTAAGAGCTACCTACCTAATACTACCACAACCAACTCTCGCCAGAAAAACCACTGATATTAAGAAAATAGGGGAGTGTTAGAATAAAGAGGGAGAACAATTTCACCCACCACTACAACCACAATCGAGACCATACTGCCAACAAGAAATTAAAGCTCCAAAAGTTCCCCTTCCTCCAAATTTTCAACCCTAGCCTCAGGATCCTCAGGATTTCCCCACCAGGTGATTTCAACCCCCATCAACTGCGCCTGCCTCGCAAGCTCGACCAAATACCCCCTCAGCCCCTCCGCCTCTTCAGAAAGACTATCCAAGAACTTCAAGGCATCCTCCTCCCATTTCTGAAACCCCAAAGTCTCCTCATCCAGCCCGTCAGAGGCGAACCGGAGAGGGCCCTGCACTAAGCTGTCCGCCTCATACTGTAGAATCCTCGCTTCCTCTGAGTATTGCTCTGTATTTAGCTTTAGAAGGTCTTCTGCGCAATCCCGCGTGTTGAGAATACGGTCTATCATGGCGCTTCTACCCCGTTCGAGGTTTTCCTTAGCTAGCTGGTGGCGGATTCGTCCTGCGTTGAGTTTACGGAGGAGGGAGGTGGTGGTTTCATTGATGCGCTGGCGGCAGGAGGCGGCGGCGTTGTAAGCTCTTGTCATTGTTGCTTGGAGGACTCGGTGTTTGTAGCCTGCATATTGGGATTGGGTGGTAGGCATTACTTTTTCTTTTCTTTTTTTTGCTGGGGGAGCTGTAGCAGTTTCGGGATTTGGATTATTTACTTTGAGGAGGGGAATTATTTTTGTTGGGTGTAGTAGTCGGGAAGTTAAAGGGTGAAGGAGTCACTGTGGTAAAAGTACTTCCTTTAATTCGGAATGAGCTTTATCAAGTTGAATTCGAGATTCAAGCTGTGGAGTTTTTGGGAGAAAAAAAGACAGACTGGGAAGCGGTTGAAATGCTGATAGCTTGAGACAAGCATGAGGTATAATAATATACCATTCGAATTTCAAATCTATGTTAGGTTTGAAAGAGCCCAGTGCCTTAGCCTCCCTTAGATACTGGCTGTTTTTTTTTCGGGGGGAGGGGGGGTGGTTTTGGTTGTTGACTATGGCAACTGGACGTGCTTCAAAAGGTCCAAAAGACCAGATTATTCCGGAGAGAAATCTGGCTTCAATTACTTCTAGGGAATACCAGCAGCTCCTCCGGAGCTAAGAATCCCCTCTTCCTTCGCAAATTCTTCACAAGCTATGGGTAAGTACCCTCATCATGAGGTCTCACTCGAAGAGAATTGTAGCGGGAGTAGATAGCTAGGCGTTTTGTTGCTTGTTTTCATTCCATTTTTTTGCTATGTGCCAGAGATTGCCTTAATTACTAGGGACTAAGAGGTGTCTCTATGCGTTCATATGGCTCTTGACAGCTCTTGACCTGAGTGGTAAGGCAGGCAGCGGGATGTGGCTTCATCACGTTGAAACAACACTTCTGATCTGGTTATGGGTATGCAGTACGGTATTGTATGTATGCGTAGTGAATAAAAATCGAACAAAAATCTGGTGCCAATGATGAATCTTGCATTTTGCCCGACGTTTGTACGGGTTACTGCGAACTCTATGGTAATGGATAGAAGTAGACTCCATGGCCACGGGACGTATAGATGAACAAGGCCCCACTCGAGCTCTCGATCGTTGGCATTTGCTCAGGTGGATATTGGCTCGCTGTAATGTTTTGCTCACTGATCCTTTTGTACACTGGATGTTTTACGCTTGGATTCTCTTTTTTTCCTTGTTTTTGTCAGGCTGTGAGAGTCTGCTCCCGGCGAGCGAGGAAGAGGGCGTAATTTTGGGCGGCCGGGATACGACAGCAATATTATGAGATATCCGGGCATACTTTTGGTCCACTCAAGCACAGTACATAATAGACTGGTATTGCTCCGGCGGAGTGGTTTCATATCCTACTATATGGCAGTAATGAGCGCATAAACCACTACTTCTGTTCAAAATTACAGAGAACCTCTCACTGAAAATATCAGTAAACTCTACCAACAACTTGGGAAGAAATACACCACCCCGTCAAAATCCCGAAATCTAGCCTTCAGTGGGATAAGTAGTAGTTCCCAAGTTGAAATTCCATGAAATACCTAGCTGGCGCAGTGGTTAATATGTTTAAAAACAATTAACTTATCTCGCAATTAGCAGGAGCCCAGGAGTTCAATTCACGCCGGTAATCAGTTATTATTGAACGATCCGTCATGTAGGGTAGGATGATTTGAAAATTCCTGCCCTATGGGGACTGGGAGATTGAAGAACCTAGCCTTCATCAATAGGGCTGTGGGATTTATCAATCCTGCTACTGAGGTGGGAGAATCCGACTCTAGACCTAAAAGGTTGGCGATCAGCGAGGTAGCAGATGTGAAGTAAAACATTCTCTTTTGCTTCCTTGCTTCCTTTTTCTTGAAAGCTATAGGCGCTTTTCACTCTAGCAAGTTATGCTCTCCCTATTTATTGCCTGGTAAACTGATTTTTTTCCTGGTAGGGTATGGATAGTGCTTGGTGAAAGACATGAGATCCTCGGGATACTGTACTAACTTGGTACCTTAGTACTATCACGCCCGGTTGTCCAGGACCTCACTCTACCAGATTCTTCGTTGTCCTAGAAAATTTTGCGAGATTTGTACGAGCTGCATAGAAATCCACTTCACTATCCCAGATCTGGGCGATTTTCGGACCGGATAGAAGTTTAAATATTCTAACGTCTGCTCACATAGAAGTATATTTAGTGTCCCAGACTTTATTCTTATACTAGCCTAAACTCTCACATCACAACTGCTCAATGGCTTGACCGATACCAGGTGTGGTCACCTGTCCAGGAACACATGTCAATTGTTCCTCCTTGTCCGAGTCCTCTCCATCCTCTTCCCACTCACCTTCACTACCCATAGAGTCTCCCACTTACTCTGGTCCCAAATCCGCGCAAATTCTTCCCAGCGAATGCTGAAGGGTCATTGAGGGAAGCCGGAGAATAGTATTGGAGGTTCATGGAATGGGCTCTACTCAAATGTAGCATTGCTAATTGTGAGCGTGTTACCATCGCGACTTATTTATACTTTATGTGGCATAGCTGGAAGTTATATTTGCTCAATGATCACTCTCTTTTCAGTTTTTTTCAGACACTATTTTCATCCACTATTTCACTCTCCCGGATGTTTTGCTGCCCCGGAGAGTCCACTCCCGATTTTAACCATCCGGGACAGTGGGGCGCGACTGCATCTGATCGCACACCTCAAAATCTTAATAGTATGAGGTAGGGGAGTCCTGTGTTTTAGTTATTCACGCGCGCGTTCACTGTGCTGTAAGGCAAGTATTTGCATACAATATTATAAGGCATTGTCGGAACAGGTTATTTACATTTAGGATTCTAGAGACTTCTGCACTCTTTCCCTCTTGCAGAGTTTTCTTCTCCGTGGATTTAAATTTGCACAGCGCAACTGGCAGTACTGTGTTGGAGTTGATCCATGAAGGGTAATTCTGGGGCGAGATTAGGCGTCCTCCCGAATGACCTTGTCCCTTCGAAAACTAAAACCGGTGTTTGAAAGTCTCTGAGGAATTTGTCATTCCCTAGCATGCAGTGCATTACAACCCGAACCGCTTGAGTGGAAACCGATGCCATTGATTTGCTCAATGGCTCCCATCAACGAAGCCCACTCGAAAGCAATACTAGATGCAACCGTCGCCAACCTCATCAAGGAAGTGTTTCATGGTAGTTCTCGTACGACTGCAGTGCTGGTCTACCGGTCGTGCTGCAGCATTCCGAGAAAATTCCAATGGTTCTGCCGATGCAGCTTGTCCTTTTTGGTCGAGAGGTGGTTACCTCGGTACTGTTTACGCGCTACATGTACCGGTACTATATTGGTACCCGAGTACAAGTGTAGCATGAATGGCGGGAACGGCCCCATTGAACTGTTGATAGATGAGCAAGCCCACAAGCGCAATTGCACCAGCCCCTTCAAGCGGGCGAACCTAGACGGTTTTTCTGTCTTCCTCTCCCCTCCCCTGCTTATGATACCGGGTTGAGTGTGGGCGGCTAAGCGTTAATCTGGCTGATATTCCCTTTTTCTCTCATTGGCGCAGTGAATCTCTCTCGCAAGAGATGGAACTCATCACTTGCCTGTCGGATATATCGGTACTTATCTCGCCGTACCTTGCATAATACTGCTGGAAGAGATGAAAGGAATAACGTTTTGCGGACTTCAATGCTTAATATATTGGCCATGGGCTAGCCGTTCCTTGCGGGATTCTGGCACTGCTTTCCCAGATGATATTATTGAGTTTGGTTGGAATTACCCTTAGGCATATAGTATATGAGCGATGGTGTAGGAAGCTAGGTCCACGGCCGCAGGTGTGTTGCTAGCCACCAGGGCTGTTGCTTATGCCGGTATGATCCTAGTATGAGTAGAGTGTCGTGGCATAGGTGTGGAGGGGCTTATTTGCTATTGAAATCGGGGAGAACAAGAGAGCCGATACAAAGAGTCCCAAGGCACCTCATAAAGGGGAACTGTTGTACGGCAGTATGGCTGTTGAGGGGTCCGTGGAGCTAAGCTACCGGTAATTGGTTTCGTATTACTTGTGTAGCGGTGGTAACAAGCGCTGGCTGCTGGTTTCAGAGGATGGAAGAAGGGAAAGTGGTTCATATGCTACAGTAAATTATGTTTGTGCTCTTTCCGTTGGTCAACTATTTGCTAGTTTGGTGTTTACGGTATCTGCTCCTCAGTCCAGATGCGCCTCTGGGGGGCCTGTTGCATCTCCGTGAATTTACAATGTGGTATTCTTGTCACAAGCAAAAAAAGGATCCACGGTAATGGATTGGTCCCTAAGCCTAACAGTTACTGTGTGTGTGCGTGTTATGAGCCTAAAAGTCCTAAGGTAATAAAAACCCCCAAAGACGAAATGGGGCCTGCTGTTATTACCGGTGGTAGTTCTTGGACGTTGTTAACTTGCCTTTATTTATACGTCCTGCTTCTCTGTCTCCAGATACTGCAGGAAGATGTACTTAAGCACCATAGGTAGGGAGCCAGATATAGCCCAAGGTAAGTCTGCCTGGGCCCTGTCTTAAAGCTCAAGAATGGTAGCCCATGGTGGAAATGTAGAACTTTTAAACGCAGCACAAAAAAAAAGTAAAAATATATCCGGCATGATAAGAGCCTAAGAGAGTAAGCGCTTTATGCTATCGACTTGCGTCGGGGGCTTCTTCAAAAGATCAGGGAGCTCAGTGCTTGTAGAGCAGGTCGCGGTGTAAGTTGTGAGTTAGAACAAGCTATTGGAGGGCTGCGCGCAAGTGCCTGATAAAATTGGCGGAAGGACTAAAGGTTATAAAAATACACTCGAAATTCATTCTCCTCCTTACACATTTTTTCCTGCAAGCTCGAATTCCCCCTGCAGGTACTGGTACTCATAAAGCCAGCAGAAGTGGGATCCTTTAAAAGCTGCTCCTCTCACAGGAAGCCATCTTCAAGAGGGGTACTATACATAAAGTCTAAAGCTGACCTATACAATAGCATTACAGAGAAATTATTCCTGGCTCAAGCGACGAATTTTAGTGCCTTCTAGCTGGTGTAGACCTAGAAGTATCGGTTAGTATGGCATCCCAGGATGGCACGCAATTAAGCCAACCCAACCAACCATCTACTTCAGCAGACACCTCAGACTCGCTAAGTAAGGACTGGCTAAGTCCTTTTGCACACTTTACTAATAAGTTTCTAGCTTCACCCAAACCCGAGGCGAACCTTGCCATAGGCATAAACGACAAAAATTTGAATAAACCATGGAGACCATTTACCTTACGAGCGCCTACTATCACTGCTTCCCTCATCATCACGGTTGCTCTAATCGCACTTATAGAATATCTCAATAAAATCAGTATTGAAGAGAAGGCACTATTTTTTGCAGAAAAGGCCGAGGAATTTCCAATGAGTGTAGTATTCTGTTACCGGTATCTACCTCAGATGATAGTTGTGGCATTGGGGGTGGGCTGGGCTGCAGTGGATCTAGATGTGAAGCGACTGGAGCCGTACTTTCAATTATCAAAGCCCGAGGGAGCCACTGCTTGCAACTCGATATTTCTTCACTATCCTTTTGACTTCATTGCTTTTGTCCCAATTAGTGCTGCTAGAAAAGGGTGCGCTTTGGTGCATACCCACTCCGGTAGAGATATTCATAACTAACGATGTGTAGGCACTGGAACGTCTTCTGGGCCGGATTGGCCCTGTGCTTGATTTTCTGGGTCATTACGCCATTGAACAGCTCTCTCTTGACTACCCAACCAGTGACACGAGATATCCAGACATCATTCAAGACATTCAAAAAGCTCACCCCGTTCGATGATCAAAGGGCAGCCATGAGTGCTTCTTTCCTATACACTAGCTATGGCGTAGCCTGGCTGGGGGAGAAGGTGCATTCATTCATGACCAAGGAGCTCATCGCCATACCTTTCAAACCGGCAAGCTACAGCGAAGGTCAAGATCATTTACTGCGAGGCAGCGAATCCTGGACCGCCCAGACAAGAGTATACCAAACGGAGCTTGCGTGCACTCCTGCCGAAATAAAAGCTCCCGGAAGAGCTTCCGGGAGAATTACATACGAGTTCAGCACGGATAAATGCACATACGACATCGATCCTCACTCTAACCCTAACCGAACCCGGAGCATGATGTATATCAGGCTCGCCAACAATGTCCACACACTTTTCTTTTTGACAAAAGATAAGTGCAAGGACCCGAACTTGTTCCTCGCGATCTGGGCAAAATCACCCAACGCCCATAACAGAAGCGATGAACTCGATGTTAACGCTCTCTACTGTAAACCAAGTTACCACTACCAAACTCATAAAGTCACAGTAGACGGGACTGATGGCTCCATTATCGAGGCTGACCCTGTTGGGGAGCGAACAAATTTAACCCAGGACAACAAGATTATCGATATCGAAATGTTTGAGATTGATGTGGGCGCAGCTGCCACACCCCCCGGAGTAAATACAAAGCATTTCAGGTCGAGAGCCCCATATTCCAAGTTTGGATTTGAGGACTGGGACCTTGACGACCCAACTGGCCAGATCTCATATGTTATTGGATTGTCACCAGGGAAGAAATTCGAGGACTTTAAAGACCCCGTGACCTTCCAGAACGGGCTGGAAAGAATGCATCAGTTGCTTTTCAATAACGCCTTAGAGACACTGCTCTTGCCCGATTCTAGTGGAGAGGAGGTTGTGGGGAATAGGGTAGTTAGAAGTGTAGGGATTGTCGTCATCCCTCTAATTGCTCACATTCTAGCCAGTTTTCTGGGATTAGTTGTTGTCTGTCTTTGTGGAGTGTTCTTCGTCTCTTACAATAGACAGAATAATCTGGCCAGTGACCCAGATACCCTTGGAACGAAGATGGCCTTGGTTGCCCAAAGTGAGGTGCTTCTGAGAGATTTCGATGGCACAGATGAATGCCCGGTCCCTGACTTGTGCATGGAACCCAGGAAATATAAACTTGGAACCTGGGGAGGTGAAAGTGGATACCGACTGGACGTTATAGGCGGTAAAGATAATGCACTGGTTCAAAATCCACACGCTTCTTGCACTGTCCATCCACACGCTTCTTGCACTGTCCCTCACGATGGCAAATTGGTCGGTCCGATTGAACTGAGCATGTGGACGGGGCTCGCAGCAACACTTGTGAATGTCGCCTTATTGACACTACTAATTGTCCTGTATAAGTCCGCCTTGCAGTGGAATGGTAAAACTCGACCAAACTCATAAAAGATAACTCGGCGATGCTAATATGGTGGCTAGGTCTGCCCATGCTTTCCGACACACAAATCGTGACCCAGATTATTTTCTCTTTCATTCCAACCGTCATCGCTACGCTTCTGGAGCCCTTCTGGGTTTTGGTTGGACGTTACCTTGCACTGTATCAACCATACACCGAGCTTCGCAGAGGAAATGCATCTCCAGATTCCTCTCTATGCCTTAAATACACAAATATCCCCCCTGTGCTCATCGCCCCACGTGCACTTCACCACGGCCATATCATCCTCTTCCTAGCGTCCATGATGGTCATTACGGCAAACTTCCTCGCTGTCGCGTTGGGTGGAATCTTCGACCAGGGTTTTAAATCACTAACATCCGACCTAGTTGTGACATACCCTTTCACTACTAGCATCAACACAACGATCCAGATAAATCCGAGGCAGTTGGCTGTGACGGGGACATTTGCGAAGGATGCGGAGGAGCATTGGCTGGTTCTTAACACCAATGCTATTGAAGGCACAGATTTGCCGGCGTGGGTCACTGAGGAATTTTACTTCCTTCCGTTCGAGTCGGATCTAGGGAATAAGTCTGACTTGAGGACATCAATGACACAAGGATATGGGGGGAGTTTGACATGCCGGTTGCTTCCCCGCGGCACACTCCAGCAAATCGACGAGATAAATATGGGGGTTGGAGTCAACGTCACGCTGCCGGCACCAGATGGCGGCTCCTTGCGTTGTAGGAATACTGGGGGAATGGATCCCCTGTTGTTGGGCCGAGGAACCCGCCCTTTTGCAGTGGAGTGGGTCAGGAGCCTCGAAGCCTCCAATGTAAGTGACCAAGAAGCTGTGCAAGCCTGCAGCAGCCTAATCCTTGCCAGTTGGGGCCGTGGCGAGGTAGCACCATACAAGTACATCAATGGGACCGTCTCCGTAGAATCCTTCGCAACTATGCAATCTGAAACTACAATAATCTGCAGCCAGCAAATCTCCACCGGCGAGTTCAAAGTCACAGTAGATGGCGAAGGCCACGTGAAAGGATCCAAGCTTATCGGAGAGCTTAAATCCGATGACCCTAAAATCTTCAACCAGTCCACCACGGTCGGGAACTTCACAGCGCAGCTGGCAACACTCTTTGGCAAGCCCCCAAGCTCAGGAATCGACTCTCGCATCATGCACAACGACAACTCATCTCATAGCTTCTCGCAGTTCATTGGCGAGTACCTAATTAATAAGACACTCTCCGATCCTACAACCCCATCACCGAGCTTCGTGGATGTACAGCATGCGCTGTCAATGGTTTACAAACGCTTCTTTACCATCCTGCTCGCCCAGAACCAAGACACGATTTTCGTCCCTGCAGGCAAAGTGCGCAGATCCGAAGTTGGCAAACTCGAGTCCCTGAAGCCGCGGATGTCGATGGATCCAGTGATGTTCTACATCGCCGTGGTCATATTGGGATTCCAGCTAATCACAGGAGCTATAATCTTCGCCTCAAGACCGAGGTGCTTCTTGCCAAGGTTCCCGTATAATCTCATCTCTGAGATTAGCTTCTTCCATACGAGTAGTGCTCTGTCTGACGTTTCTGGAACGGCAAATATGGGCTCTGCCATGCGCAGCAGGCATTTGAGGGGATTGGGGTGGACATATGGTTACGGGAGGTTTAGGGGGTCGGATGGGAAGAAACATGTTGGTATCGAGAGGATGAGCTTGATCAGGGACTACAAGGAGGCGATGCACGGCAGGGAGTAGTCGCGGCATTTTTTTTAGGGGCTATTTGGCGTAACAAGCTTGGACTTTGTTTGGCGTGACATGTTTGAAAGCCCAAACATGTTCCGCCGAACTTCCCTTAGTTTCTTTCCGTTTTCGGGGTTCAATTTGACATTGTGTTATGCTGCTATGGGGCCATAGGGTTATGGAGTTGGTGTTTTATTAGTTACAAGTATGATACCATGAGATTAATTTAAATAGGGCCTGCGAGAATTAACGAATATGGGTGTAATATTATTATTTTGAAATTTTATAATCATATTACTATGATATTATCTGGAAATTTTCTCGCGACCAGTGAGTGAGGTATCATAGTGTGGTATTATAGCTCCATGGGCTCTTGGCCTGTGTGCTTTTCCAAACTGTACTTACTAATTAGTGCAAAGCTCTCCAATTGCTAGGGAGGCAAGATATATCAGGTTGACCTTGTTCAAAGACTCGTTAGGCACTTGTGTGATTGGCATTTTTTGCCTAGTGGTTTATCTGCTAAAAGCCGGTGGAGGGCTCTCATTTCCATTTCTGGCCCGAGCCAACCAGCAGCCCGCCAGTACCACAGGGTGGTCAAAAACAAAAGACAACACAGCTGGAGACTTTGCCTTCTGAGGAGCCCCCTTTTTGTTTTCTTGACTATCCTTCCCCGCTCCTCCTCCGCTTCTATTTGCTGGCGCTGTCTGAGTGAGTTCGGAGTGCATACGGCCCGGCTTCATGGCGCCCTGTATGGGTTTGAGTGGGCCGAACTGTCTAGGTTATTTATGCTGCTTTAAGAATAATACTTGGACAACTCGAGAATCCTGAGCTAGAAAAAACAGAGAACGTAAGACATGGAACACAAAACGGTGGAAATAGACTAAGTTAACTATCATAATTGAAGGAATCCCCTCAACTATTTATTAATTTTTTTATATTAGATCCCAAAAGATACGCCGGATCATTTTCTTCCACCTCACCCACAGACTTTGCCCACATCGGGTTTGATCCGCAGGTATTGCAACCCAGTGACTCCATCCCACCATTGCGCTTGAGCAAGAGACATAGGAAACATCTCCAGATCGCCCAATCCGTGGCACCTCACGGCTGGTGGGTTGGGATTGTTGGAAGGATGTGGTTGGCTTTGGTAGTTGCGGGTGAGTAATACATCGTTCAAGCTCAGGGGCATTGCAGATGGTTGGGGAGGGCGCAATAGATTGTTTAACAGTTTACCGAGTAGATTATACCAACATGTATTTCCTTCGCTATCACGGGAGTGTACGGAGGAGCAAAGGCATGCAGGGAAATACAGAGATAGGTGTGGTGACCTATGGAAGGATCAGGACGTGTTACTTATGATTTCTTATATTATATGTACATTGAATTTACACTTGACTATTGGTATTTTACATAGTGTTACTGTCTTAAATAATACTTTCAGTAGTGTAAATAAATATAAAGTAAATGTAAAGAGTGTATTTCTAACAGAACATATTTGCAAATATATTACACCCTTACTCCTCTAATTCATCCACAATATTTATAAACTCTGCCAAATACCCCAAAAGAGTTTCAATCTTTCTAAAGCGCTTATGTATATCTACCTGCCTTCTCTTCCTACTCCTTGTACTCCTTGCATAACCTTCCTCCTCTCTGCATTCAATGTCAGTCTTTTTTGCACGCCTCTTTACCTTTTTCTCACTCTGCTGAGAGCGAAAACTGAACTTTGTAGCCTTGCTACCAAAGTGACATTTAGTACAACTTCTTCTAAACATACCCTCAACAGTTACACAAGTAGTAAAAAGTCCACCATCCTGTACATATCCATCTCACTCAACTTTCTCTATTTCCCCTCTAGATTTTCCTAAAATAGCCTCTACATTTGCTGGTCTTTGGAAATTCAAATCCCTTTCTCCTCTTAATAATACCTCCCTTAACTTAGACTATGCCAATAACTTTTTACTATTCACAGTAGGAATAAATCCCTTATGCACTACTCCCTCAGTCTTCTGAATCTTATAAAATAAACCCTTCACTTGCCAAGGCCCAACATGCCAAGACCTGGCTGGGGAATGTGACTCAGAAGTCTCAGTAGTTGGTAGGGCTTGGTAGACTTGGCTTAGCTTTACAGGTTGCTTGCCTATAGCTTTAGCAGACAAGAGTTTGGAAATCTTGACATTAACAGGGGTGTTTTTATTCTTAGTAGTCTTGACAGAGTCAATTATCATAATTTCTGAATTGGCAGCTTGAGGAGGGGCAGAAGATTACACTGGGAGGGGAGTAGTAGCAGCAAGTATAGTGTTGGAAGATATTGCTTTTAAGGTTTTTCAGAGAACTGATGGTATTCATCTTTACATACTGAATTGCTTTCTATTTATGGACTCTTTGGGTGCTATATTATATTTGTCCTTTAATCGTCTACTGAAAAATTACCAGCTTGTTTGTATTCTTTGCAGTTGTGAGATGGTCTCTGCTAGTAGATAAGAGAATCAGTTAATAAGATATCATATAATGTAAAGGTCAGCATAGAAGAGTATGATGTTTAGCTGATAATAAAAATTCCAGTAGAGTGGAAACTAAATATAAAATATTATATAATATCAGAGTTGCAATTTAGGGTTATGGGGCTAGAATATGTATACTTGGTATTAGGAAAAAATACTATGGGTATTAGAAAGTACCAGATACAAGATATAATTTACAAAGAATATCTGAAAGATTAAGATATAGGAAATATATAGTATGAATACAGATTATCTGGACACAGACTTTATTTGTCTAAAGTGAAAGGATTTTTGGCTTCTAGTAATCACTACCAAAGTTATATCATCCAGAGTTAATTAGTTATCTATCTGGTAGAGTAAGATGTAATATTAGAATCAGAGACTTACCTCTTTTAATTAAAAGTAAAAATACAGTAATCAATTCTAGTTAGTTAACATATAATAGCAGAAAAGTGAGCAAATTTTCTGTTTGAGTTACTGACTATACCTAGTAGATAAGAGGTTACTATGGATTATAAAGAAGTTGTAGACAATAGATACCAGCTTTAAAGCCACTAAATATACTAGTTTTGACCTCAATTGAGTTGGTAGTATTAACAAGAACTAGATGAAGGGTAGAGTTATGAAATCTAAACTTCTATACTATTACTTTTGCTTTTTGACCCTGTACAGCTTTAATATATAAGTAGTTATAGATGATGCTATAGCTTATAAAATATTTTAATATGTACTAAAGTCTAGCTATAACTTTGGTTGTTGATTGAAGACTGATTAGATTGCTTAATAGACTTTCTGATATATAATTAGTCATAGATAATGCTATGGCTCGTATATTTTAGTATGTACTAGAAACTAGCTGTAATTTTACCAGCTGATTGGAGAGCAATTAGATTGCTTAATAGGCTTTATGATATAGGATATACTAAAATTATATTGAAAGCCCTTGGATATACTAACCTCTACTGGAGGAATTCTCTGAAGCTTTTTACTTCTTTTGGACTACTATGTGTTACCAAATTGGTTGTTTTATTGAAGTCGGGGAAGGCTTACTAGCCCTCATAGCGAATAGAGTATAGTTAACCATTTAGTTAGTCAAGTTGTAGGCTTCTAACTAGATTAAACGAGTATGTTGCTTCATAGCCAGCTAGTGGAAATATGCAATTATCTTATACTAGCAATCATAGATTACTTAGTAGTTGTGGAAGCTTGAACTTGACCACATTTAACTTTAGAATTCTAAATATTATGGTAGAATTAATCAATTTTAGATTACTTTCAACTTTGGTTAAGATGTAATTAATATCTTAAACATAAAATTATTACAAGATTTACATATATAATTTGGAATCTTGAATATTTAACTTGTAGGCTTGTGAAAGAGAAACTACCATATACCCTCCAGAGTATAACAATTCACTTTTGATCTGTAAATATCTGTAGCAGGTAATCACTTTAAGTAATAATAACTACTCTTTAAATTTTATATTTTTCAAGTTACTATGATTGCTGAGTACTAACAAATTTCAAAAGTACTTGGACAACTTGGCATCAAAACATGCTCAAAGTATGAGCTGGCTGGTGTCTTGGCACCAGGTGTCCGAATACTTTTGAAATTTGTTAGTACTTTTACTCATATCATACAAGAAAGATTGCTAATATCACTTGAGATATACTTATCTCTAATTCAGTGATTATTATAAAAGTATACTAGAGATATTGTATTTGAAATATAGTATAGGAAAGTACTTAGATGGTTGCATGAAAAGCTATTATCTAAGTCCTAGATGTTTCCTGTGCTCGATATACTAGGTGATCTTTTAAGTCATCAGAATAGGAAGTGATAAGTTACCTCTTAAAGGTATACTAGGGCTGAGTAACTCATTATTTCCTAGTCTAATAACTTAAAAATATTTCTAGTATGGTTCTAGAAGCCTAAACTCAACCCCAATTTTAAGACAAAAAGTGTAACAATATTGCTACAATGGCAAGTGTAACACTGTCAAGATCTCATTACCCCAATACCCAATGTACAAAACCCTAATAAGTAAACTTGTAAATAATAATACTTTTATATTTATTTACCATATTATAATTAATTATTTATCAACATCAGCAAAAAAACAGCCTGCCCCCTGTGCCTCATGTCGTTGAGTTTTACGTTTTGGCACATCGTGAGTCCTATGATCGCGATATTAAAAATCCCGTTAGTTTGACTAAAGAAGATAATATTAATTCTGTTTTCTGCAAAATATGAGCAATTTTTATTAAGAACTCACGGACTTTTTACATACCAAAGTTGAGAAATTTGAGTTCATAATATACAACTTTGTAATGTAAAATGTCTATGAAATATTGATAAAAATAGCTCATATTTTGCTAAAATTAAGATTTGCATCTGATCATTAGGGGACAAAATTGGAAGCATCATGATTAACCAGGGTCACTCGCGATTAGCCAAAACGTAAAACTCAACAACATGGCTCACCGTGGAGCACAAAAGACAGATTTTTTTTTTGCTGATGCAATCAACCCACTCAGTCTCATTCTTGGAATATAAATTACTATTGCATCTTTACCATTTCCAGTTAGTATTCCCTTTAATCGCAAATCCAAACCCTATTATGAAGGAGAAAAGGTGACTCAGGGTGGAAGAATGGAGGAGGAAGTAGCAGAGGCCGAACGCCAAAAGGAACTCTAACGAGCAGGAACACAAGAATGTATCTGTAAACATTGAGCCCACAATTCTCCACTATTTGCCCCACGAGATCCACCAATGTCTAGCAAATAATGTTCCCGCAAAAGCTGTCTCAAGAAGCAGTAACAGTGTCTTGCATTATCAATCAACAAATGACCGGTTGAGAGGAGTGAGCGATACCAGGTAAGAGAAAATAGCAAAAATACATCAACAGAGTAAATATAACAGTATCGCCAGCGCTTCCAAGGACGAAGAGGATATGTGAAGGAATTGTCACTAAGTAAACATGAGTGCAATTGCAGATATTATGCCAAGACTCAAATGAAAAAGCTCCGGCAGAAATGGTGGACATAAGTGATCTACAGATAAGAAGCTAAGAAGTATTCTTGAAGAATAAGTAAGGCTAACCATCAGGAAATAGGTTTGTGAAAAGTAAAAGTAGGTGACAACTAGCTAACTAAGACTAGTAGGACCATTATAGATGATGAAGGAGCAGCTGCTGGAGGATGCGTTATAAAGGCTGAAGAGAAAGATGAAAGGGCTAGAGCATGGCCAAAGGGGTACTTTCAGTATGAACTTGCAACTTGATTAGAATGTTCAGCTGTATGCATTTCTGAAGCTACAGCTAAAGGTGGAGAGAGAGTGGAAGTTCGCAGGATTGAAGCCTAAGCCAACTGAGCCAATTACCTATTGAAAATCGAGAAAGCAGTTACCCCTTTTAGTTGCAAGATCTGCTGGATAGGGTGTTTGGGTGATGAAGCATATTCTCAACCAAGAAGTGAATTATGTCTGATATAGAAAACTTCCAACTCTAAAGCAGGGAAGGCATATCAACGTCACAAGCTGGCTGACTGATGAGGGAATAATGCTTGCAATGCGTGAATATATATCAGGAGTAGGTGAAGGTACATTTGTCAAATACACCAAAATAATCATAACTTAAATAGGAGAATTATTACTAATTTTCTTTCCAAATAACGATAGATTCAGCTGGCCTTGCCCAAGCCGTAACCAATTACTGGAGTGAAATATATATGGATCAGAATCAGGATCAGTCAGAGGGGTATCCCTTGCCAATTATATCTGTTGCTGGTTTGCATAAGAGGATTAAGAAAGTACTATCAAGTCACTCTGCAAGAGCTTGGCTATTGAAGATGGGATGAAATTGGAAGGGTGAAAAAAGGTATCTACAAAGACAGACATGAGTGTGCAGATATTCAGGAGTATTGTAAAACTATCTTCCTTCCCAGAATGCAATCTCTTCAGCCATGGATGATGGAATGTGATGGTAATCTCAATATAATCAAAAAGTCTTACCCAGCAGAGAGTCGCCTCATTGTTTTTTTTACCCATAATAAATGCACTTTCAACTTGAACAATGGATGTGAGAAAATCTGGATATATGAAGATAGAGTAACAATTGGAAAGAAAGGACAAGGTCAAGACCATCATGTTTCAGATTTCCTTACTCCTGTGGGCCAGCTGGGTAGGGGAGAAGTTACAAGATTTTGGAATGTAGAGGAGACATCTGGTTGGCTGGTGACCAATTCTTACAACAGCGTAAGGAGAAAGCAATTCTAGTATTTGAGGTAGCATTCCTAGGATGTTAAGGCCTATGAGCATTCGATAATGCCAAAATTCATTAGAAATATACTTCAGATACAGTTCAAGTTAGTAATATGAACCTCATACACGGCGGCAAAAATACAACACCTATGCGAGATAGATACTATCTCCATCCTAATGATTCAGATACAACTCTTCAATAAGCGATGATGCTACCAGATGGATAGCTGAAGGGACTTTGTATGGTCTTGCAGGAATGTAGTTTGTGGCCTGAGGGTCAAAGATTTCTTACTCAATGTTCAATTCCAGGTTCAAAGCCTGGTGAAAGGAAATCAAATCCCGCCTACAAACATGACACCAATGCCAACTGCTGTGCACGAGCACTTCTCTCTTCGCAGCCTGACTTTCAGGCATAGAAGTATCAACTGCAGGAACTATTGGAAGCTGCTGGATATTTATACTGTATTTCATTGTGAACTAAACTCTATTGACTATTTCTGAGGTGGTGTCAAGCTCTATACTAGAGCTTATTGTAAATAATCCTTTTCTTCTTTGGTTCATACAGTGCCAATACCACTTGAGCAAATTTTCGATCAATTAATCTCGAAATACTATCAGTGAACCTTACATATGATGGATGCTTATCGAAACGATATAGTGTATGACTCTGCAGACTTTAAAAAGTATGTATATACTAGATACTCATCCCATTGACGGATTGCAGAGACAGAAATTAATGTAGATTAATTAAGAAATTACAAATTCTCTTACAAGATATTTTTCACCAATTATTAACTCTTGCTTTTACTATAGTGAAATTTTATTAGCATTTTCTCATATCTTATATTGTTCTACTTAATGTATTTTATATATTTACAAGTTAGGGTTTTGTACTTTAGGCATAAGGGTAATGAAGTCTTGGCAGTGTTACACTTGGTGTCGTAACATTTTTGTAGGACTTTTTGTCTTAAAATTGGGGCTGAGTTTAGGTTTTCAGAACTATACCTGCTCTTCTCCTAACTCTAGTGCTGATTAGTCAAACTCTTAAGTAATATAAACTTATAAATCATAGTGAGTCATACTATGAAATTCATCAGCTAACTCCTATAAGTAACAGTTCAACAACCTCTTCTTCAATTGAAACTCAATACACTAGTCTTGCATCTTAAAGAAGTCATATATGCAAAACTTATAACTTATAATATGAGTTTTGTATGAGACTTATTATAATATTATTATAATATTATCTCATAAGTGCTAGTTGTGAAACAATCAATCAATTATAATAAAATAATAACATGTTATTGTATATCATGTAAAACTAATGTCTTCTATAGTTACTATTTGGTACAGTTACAAAGGTACTTATAGTTGAGTATATCTTGTACTTGAGTAGCACAAGATTTATCTGAGTATTAAAATAAATAATTGGTTACTGCAGTCTACCTGGGTTTCTTTAATTTGATGTTTTGATATCTAGTTAAGCAGATCCTGCAAAAGTCTACTGAGTTATTATATGAATAAGTATACTATGCTCTTGTATAGATACTAAGTATTAGGAACAGGAAGGTAAGATATCTGGGAACCTGATATAGTAGAAGCAGACTAAGTTATCAGAGTACCTGGGGGAATCTATTTTGAAATTAATATAGTGGCTTATCAAAATAGGTTTTGATTGGTCTATTACCCTTTCCTACTTGAATTCTTTCTATTCTATAGTGACTAACTACATTGCTATCCTGCGAGTACAAGCATATCAACATCAACTACTTTTTGCTGGCAACTATGGAAAGCACTTGTATTTTGTCAAGTATGAAGAGACAATAATCCCCTGAGTAAAAGAATATCAGCGATGTATATGCTGAATAGAGTAATAAAAAAAGTAAAGGAATATCTGTTTCTTACATGGGCTGGAAGCCCATACTATGCATATACAAATCAGGAAGAAGGGCTAATTTTCAAAAGTATAGAAGCAATAAGGACTGAGATATAAAAGCAATCTATCTATTTGGAATATAATATTGTAAAATTGACTGAGTTGGAAAGCATGCATTATGCCAAATTAATCAAGCATGCTGAGTGGAATAGCAGTATAATCCCATTTCAGCAACTTGAAGTAGCAATTTCTGATTTCAAGTAGTTTCTTAATAATTACATAAAATCGATTGGCTAAGAGTTTATCAAAATTTCTACTGAATAATAAGATACTGGTAAGGAAATAGAGTATTACATGTTATCCATTTTGAAACTAATACTACCTTGATTAATCTTGGCCATATAAAGCAGACAGCTGCATTTATACAACTCTATGTTATCTCTTATGAGTGTGCTAAGTGTTATCTTTATATGTACATATTAGTACTACAGATCCTGCCAGTTAGTCAAATAATACCAGAATTTAAAATCTTGATTAATATTATTAATAAACAAGCTGTTATGCTCATTACTTCATGGTGTTTATTGAGAATATAAGACCTACAACTAGAAAAGGACTTTGAAAGCGTGCTTAATATATTCAACACTATGAGCAAGAAAGAACAGTCTAAATTTGAATAGGATAAGACATTCAAGATTCTAGAGAAGAAGCTCTTGTTTTCCATTTCTTAACCTTGAGATGTATTTAGTTTAAAAAGTAGTTTTACAGTAACTATAGAGTATGCAAAGTGATTATGAAATATTTGTTTGTTTGCTAGGTATATCTGATATATCTGTTATTTCCTGAACAGTTCCTTGCACCTTCTTCTACTAATACCAATAAGATTTTGTTTAAGGTTTAGAGTTGTGAGTTGCTATAGAGATATATACATCTTCTAGTTTGGTATTAGCCAGCTTCTCTACTAGTACTGGTATTCAAGTTCATCATTGTCTCAGGCTTTATTGTGTTTAGCCTAAGGTGCTGTAGTTTTATTCTCTACTATGCCCCTAGCCCTCTTTTTTTTACTAATAACTATTTAAATAGAATATGTTTTTTTCAACATTCATTTGTCAGAAGGGTTCATGAAATATTTACTAAGGTTCTATTCAGCATGTCACTTTTATAGCATATTTTTTGGTATATTAAAGTTTTTAGAAAAGTGTATTCAGTATATGTTATAAAATGACAATATATTTTTATTGTATTTATAAATTTTTATTGCGTATTTTTATAGTAGGACTAGGTGTAGAATCATGAAATAGCACTCAAGTAAAGTATAAATCTCTGAACTTTAAAATAAAGAGCTTTTTCTTGTATGATAGATAATAATCTATTACATATCTTGATTGAAATCTTATTATTCCTTATTTTTATATGATAGTAAATGAACTACAATTATCCTACACAAATTTTCACCAAATCCATGATACTGATAATGATTCTGACAATACAGCCTTCTCAGACTCAGACTCTGTAGTTTCAAAAGGTCAGATCCTATTCAGAATTAATGGCTGCTTTACTCCAAGTTTTAAGCAATATTTGAAAATATATTGACCATTGTTTTAAGGTTGAAAGAATTCGTAGTTCAACTCTCTCTGGTAAAGTATATATTGAGGAGCTTTTTTCAGCAATTACAAAAAAGCAACAGTTCTAGGAGGTACTTCGTATGCCTAGTGGTGTATTTTTCCAATTATGCAAATAGCTGGAAATACATGGCTACTTGCATAGTACAAAGTATGCGGCTGTTACCGAACAGATCGCTTTGCTTGTATGGGCAGTTTCATATAATGGATTGAACTGTATGGCTCAAGAATATTTGCAGAAGAGGGGAGACACTATTAGCCAGTTAGTATCTTAAAATCACCTATAAAATCTCTTCATTTTTGTATTTTTGTTATTATTTTAATTATTGCTAACTGTGAATAAACTAGCTACTTTAATCTTGTTCTGGATGGTGTAGTTCTATTGAACAATAAAGTCATTCTACTTCCGTCAAGTGATTGTCAGTATGAAGTCGAGCAGAGTGCAAAGTGTTCCCTCTTATGCAAAGATACTCTTAATGTAATCAATAGAACCCGGACCACATTTAAGCGCTCGTTTTGTGCAAAGCATCTCATCTATTATAACTATAAAGGACAAATTACTCAAAATGTATTTGTTACCTGTATATTTAAGATGTATTTTTGCTCTATTTTGTCTGATTGACAAGGATCTGCACATGATAACAGAGTTTTCAAAGATGCCTTAATGAAAGAATTTACTATTCCTGAAGGAAAGTACTACATTAGAGATGCTGGATATACTTTGAATCAAAAGTATCTGACTCTATACCGTGGAATACGATATCATTTGCGTGAACATTATTAGGCTTGTAAAATGTAAATTGCAAAGTCTTATTTTCTTAATATATATATATAGTAATTAGAAGAATAGCAACTAATTACTTCATTGACAACTACAGGCTTAGTATGAAGGAAAAGTTATTTAATCTTTATTGCTCTCAATTATATAATATAATTTAGAGAGCCTTTGGCATTCTGAAGTACTATTTTCCTGTCCTGCCTAAACAGCTTGAGTCTCCTATAACCAGTCTAGCTAAGCTTGTTGTTGTCTTAGCTGCCCTCCAAAACTTTATTCGCCGGCAATCCTCAGAGCAAGAATATCTAATTGATGATCATATTGAACAAGATTTAATTTCAATTAAATTTCTATCAAACTTTTTAAAGAAATATATTCATTGAATATAAGTACTAATTCTGAATTATTTAGGAATTTCTCAAGAGTCAGATGAGGTCTCTTTAGATGGGAATTATAGCAAGAAAGATGACATCTTCTAAATAGATTCTGGTAGTGAAGGTGCCAGTCATGAGGATGACTAACTGTATAGAGCTAAATCACAAATCAGAGATCAAATAGAAACAGATATGTGGAATGACTACCAATTGTATCTTGAGGGAAATATAGCACACTAGGAAACAAGTTCATCAGCAAAAATAATACTCTGCGTCCCATGCGCCCCATGTGTCTAGTGCACCTGGCGTACATAACGTCAACTGCGAATCAGGACGCAATGTCGATCTGACATTGTGTCCTGATTTTGCGTCACTTAACGTCTCGCACCCTGACGCCATCCCAACACGGACCCCTACACCCTCTGCACCCCGACAGCGTCTGGTGCTCTGCTCTTGCACCCTGACAGCGCCTGGTGCTCTGCTCTTGTGCCCTGACAGCATCTGGTACTCTGCTCTTGCATCCTGATAGCATCTCATTCTCTGCTATTGCCCCTCGAACACCTCTAATCTCTGCTGCTGCATCAGGATGACGCCTGATTATTCACCACTCTATCCTGATCACTTCTGATCCTGGCGTCTTCCATCTTAACGTCCGATATTTATCTTTAGCGTCTGGGCTCCACTCGTTCTGACACCTTATATCATGATCCCCACCTTCGGTGTCTGGGTTTCGCTTATTCCCACGCCTCACATTAGGATCTACGATTCTGTTCTCTCTTGTCCTGGCGGCGCTCCATTATCTTGATTTCACCCTCTACGTGCTCTGCGTCCTGGTCGTAGCTAGACCTTTTTCTTTCTATCTGGACACTCCTGTGTGATAGCGTGATACTTCTCCGACTTGCATGCACTCTCTCTTCTTCTCTGACGTGAGGCCGTGATGTTTACACTATCAACATCACCCAGACACCCCCATGGTGCCTACCCTTCACTGATTCTACTCCAGATTTTGCTTTACGTTCTCATATCAAACGTCAAACAAATAGTATTAATTAATTAAGCTACTCAATACATACTCGACACATACTTCTTTTCTTAGTTACCCTCATTAGCACTCCTATCGCGCTCCTCTTCTTCATCCCCCTATTCACCATGACTTCTCCCCTCTCGCGCTGGCTCTATTTTCTGTCAAGACTCAGCGAGAAGCATCGCGATGGAGTAAGACTCACAGTTTTGTCCAACGATAGCCTCCCGGTTACCTGCTATGAACCATCTGGACTCGGCTGATCAGAATCTAGAAATCTGAGAACCCGGGCAGCTGACATCTGATGGAGTTCAAATGACAAGTCAGTATCCTGCGAATCGTTTTGACTATCCTACTGCTCGACTAGTGTCCCAACACGCAGGTGGCTGGAAGTTTGAATTCGGTGGGCTGGCCGTCGGGTAGCCTGGCTAGATAGCTGACTCTGCAGCTCGACGGCTCCCGCTGCCCAATAGTTGGGAGTTTGACTTTGGTGGGCTGGCTGTCGCATAGTCTGCCGAGATGCCTGACTCTGCAGCTTGGTGGCTACTGCTGCCCAATCGTCGGTAAACCCTTCACAGCGATCTTGTCGCAGGCCATACTCCTTCTGTATTTTTGCTTGGATGGTCCCATGAATATTTTCCAGAATTATCGCCTGTATCTGCTCTGGGCAATCAGCCCACATCTGAGTTTGCCAGGTAAAAAGGTCTTTAGTAGTTCGGATCATGTTAGCGTCTGGAAAACACGAGATGGGTTCGGGTTCTAGCTGACCTCCTATCACGTCAGGCTTGAAATCGCACGTTTCCTTATATACTCCTGTCTCCCATGCTCGTAGGGTATGAAAGAGCATCAGCAAAAATAAGTCTCTGCGCCCTGTGCGCCCTGTGCATCTGGCGCACCTGGCGCATATAACGTCAACCGCGAATCAGGACGCAATCTTGTACTCGCTTAACTCAGGGCACACCTGGCGCAACACCACAACTTGCGGAATCCACCTGGCGCAATACTACATTTTTCTGAACACTCCTGGTGCAACACTACATTTTCCTGAACACACCTGGCGCAATACCACATCTTCAGGAAAGAGTCAAGGGAGTCCCCTTATCCACTCCTGACCTAGGTCACAGCATATATCAAGTTCATAAAGCCCTTTTAAATAGTCTATTTTATCTCTAATTCTACTACTAGTTATTTACATAAGAACTGCCCCGTCACCACCTGTGGAAAAACCCGGCATTATAATCCCCCCCTTAAGATGATAGCGCGATGGAAACTCCTTCTATGGAGACGCCCTTTTGATGGTGGACAGCCTGAATGGTGTAGAACGCCGTCATAAAAGGGTTCCACGATCGCATACCTAACGTCCCCGGAATCTGGCTTTAAAGTCAGTGCTTTCCAAACATCCAAAAAAACTCAGCATATGGACTCCCCCTTCAGAAGACTCTGTAGCGCCATGGAAAATGCTCGTATAGGGATGTCCCTTTGGCGGTTGACAGATGGGATGGTGTAGAACGCCGTGATAAAAGGGCTTCATGATCGTATGCCTAACGCCCCCGGAATCTGGCTATAAAGTCAGCGCTCAAAAAACCCGCCATAAGGACTCCCCCTTCAGAGAACTCTGTAGCGCCATGGGAAATGCTTGTATGGAGATGTCCTTTTGGCAGTGGACAGATGGGATGGCGTAGAACGCCGTCGTAAAAGGGCTTCATGATCGCATGCCTAACGCCCCCGGAATCTGGCTTTAAAGTCAGCGCTTTCCAAACATCCAAAAAAAACCCAGCATAAGGACTCCCTCTTCAGAAGACTCTGTAGCGCCATGGAAAATGCTCGTATGGGGATCTCCTTTTGGCGGTGGACAGATGGGATGGTGTAGAACGCCGTCGTAAAAGGGCTTCATGATCACATGCCTAACGCCCCCGGAATCTGGCTATTAAGTCAGTGCTCAAAAAACCCGCCATAAGGACTCCCCCTTCAGAGAACTCTGTAGCGCCATGGGAAATGCTTGTATGGGGACGTCCTTTTGGCGGTGGACAGACGGGATTGCGTAGAATGCCGTCGTAAAAGGGCTTCGTGATCCCATGCTTAACGCTCTGAGAATCTGGCTTTAAAGTCAGCACTCTGTAAACACCCAGGACTAAAACAACCCGGCATAATGATCCCCCTTCAGAGGACTCTGTAGCGCCATGGAAAATGCTTGTATGGAGACGTCCTTTTGGCGGTTGACAGATGGGATGGCGTAGAATGCCGTCGCGGAAGGGCTTCGTGATTGCATCCCTAACGCCCCTGGAATCTGGCTATAAAGTCAGCACTAAAAAAGCCTGCCATAAGGACTCCCCCTTCAGAGAACTCTGTAGCGCCATGGAAAATGGTTGTATGGAGATGCCCTTTTGGCTGTGGGTAGATTGGATGGCGTAGAACGCTGTCGGAAAAGGGCTTCGTGATCGCATCCCTAACGCCCCCGGAATCTGGCTTTAAAGTCAGCGCTTTCCAAACATCCAAAAAAACCCGGCATATGAACTCCCCCTTCAGAAGACTCTGTAGCGCCATGGAAAATGCTCGTATGGGGATGTCCTTGTGGCGGTAGACAGAGAGGATGGCGTAGAACGCCGTGGTAAAATGGCTTCGTGATCGCACCCCTAACGCCCCTGGAATCTGGCTATAAAGTCAGTGCTAAAAAAGCCCGCCATAAGGACTCCCCCTTCAGAGAACTCTGTAGCGCCATGGAAAATGGTTGTATGGAGATGCCCTTTTGGCTGTGGGTAGATTGGATAACGTAGAACGCTGTCGGAAAAGGGCTTCTTGATCGCATGCCTAACGCCCCCGGAATCTGGCTTTAAAGTTAGCGCTTTCCAAACATCCAAAAAAAACCTGGCATAAGGACTCCCCCTTCAGAAGACTCTGTAGCGCCATGGAAAATGCTCGTATGGGGATGTCCTTTTGGCGGTGGACAGAGGGGATGGCGTAGAACGCCGTGATAAAAGGGCTCCACGATCGCATACCTAACGCCCCCGGAATCTGGCTTTAAAGTCAGCGCTTTCCAAACATCCAAAAAAAACCTGGCATATGGACTCCCCTTCAGAGGACTCTGTACTAGGGCTATGGACAATAGTTGCTTTGTGAAGACTTTAGAGTAGGCTGGGGTTGAGATTAGTGAGGGGGTGGTGAAAGTGTGGTGATGAAAGTGTGGTGATGAAAGTGTGGTGATGAAAGTGTGGTGATGAAAGTGTGGTGATAAAAGTGCAGAGTCGCGTCGCGTCAAAGACTAAGTGCCGAGAAACCACAACACCACTGGCAGAGAGTGTTCTAGCTATCACTCGCTTTCACACTGTAGTGAACTGGCATTTTCGCTCTCTGAATGATCAAGTTCTGAAAATAGAATACTAGTAGTACCTTTGCCCGGTGTTAGTGTCTTTAGTGCAAATTTAAGAATAAGAGTATGGTGGCTTTTTCCCTTAGCGCTCATACTAACCTATCTGTCTTTGCCAAGAGTAGCCCCTATTTTTGTATGAGAGAAGGCTGGAATACTAGTCAGAAGGCGGGTATTGACTAGGGGGTACTCAGGAAGTAGAGTAGTTGAGTGGTCTATCCAGATGTGCGATGGTGTTGTGAAGTGCGTCCAGAAGGTTGGGGGGTGATTTAGTGTGGCAACGCACCCTAGGCGAAAAAGAGCATTGCAACCCGCGTCAGGGCGCACCAGGTGCTGAGGGCGCAAAAGTAAGATTACTTGCATCAGGGCGCAGCACTAGCACACCTGACGCATGGTATATTTTTGCTGATGAGAGTTGCACATGTTAAGCAAATCATCATGCCGTTGATACGCCCAAGAAATTCTGGTTTGACAATCCCATGCATTTTCTTACCTCTGAAATACTTATCCCGTATGGTATTGGGAATCTGGGGCAACGCGAATTGAATGGTCAATTTCTGGGTAGAGTTTAATACTTGTTAGTTATTCGAAGAAGGCTCGCTAACTAGTGCACACCAACCTCATATCTATTTGGGGAGCACCTAAATCTATGCTTTTCCAGCAGGTAGTCTACCCTGCCCGCAATAGCCGTGGGATCTTCTGGGAGGTGGTATAATTTTCCGATGTCATCTTTTACGTGGGGAATAAACTGGGATCTTACCCCAGGGTGTCTACTGCGTATCTTTCAGAATTAGTACTACACCCGACGCCAGAGGGACGTCATCCTTGTGTATCTGTGTCCACTTACTATTTTTATATTTTCCTCCGATGCTTCCATATTCCCTGCATCGGATATATGATAGAGGGCCTCAAGCCAAGTACGGTGCCACGCTCCGCGCCCTCTTTTTTCCTGACCATAACTTTTACAACACCACAGTTTCTAGTGCACGATCCCCACTCACACCCCTCACTCTGCCTTAGTTGGGCTTCATACCCCTCCCTTTTCTGATCATGGACCCTCTCGGTCCCCCCATCTCGCTGTTTCAACCCCATGCCAGGCCTTCTTCTGTTACTCCCTCTACCTCTGAGATCTCCCCTGAGGCTCATTTTCTAGCCTCACTTTTCTCACGCACTCGTTTTCTCATCAGCTTCACTCCTGAACAGCTGCCTTCGCTCACCCCCGAGGAGTGCGACGGCCTCTCAATTGGTGAAAGTTCTCTCCTCTCTCTGATGTGCGCCTCACTCCACGCAGTCAACTCGCTCGGCTCCCAGCTGGAGGAGCTCCATTCCACAGTTCATGATCTGCAGTCCCAGGTCGCTAACTCTTCCCCCAACGAGCAACTCCAGGAAATCCGGGATGCCCTGCTTGACCTATCGCACAGAATGGTCGCCCCCCCCACCCCTGGAGCCCCTCAGAAAGGGAGCCGTCCCCCCCCCTAGCACCCTTGACCACTTACTCTGGCCCTTCTGGCCCTGCCACCTCGGTCCCCCAATCTGATGCTGCTCCCCCCCTCCCCGTGCCACTTCCCAGGCAAAATCTTACACCCAGGTTATCCATGGTGG
Source organism: Tuber borchii (assembly GCA_003070745.1). Taxonomy (NCBI): domain Eukaryota; kingdom Fungi; phylum Ascomycota; class Pezizomycetes; order Pezizales; family Tuberaceae; genus Tuber; species Tuber borchii. The sequence goes on along the minus strand of NESQ01000147.1, from coordinate 13,417 downwards.
TACCTCTGAGTTTAATGCTACGGTTAGAGCCAATAAGGCCAAAGTCAAAGCGAAAGGGAAGAATGCCCCCCCTGCCACCTCTGCTAACAAAGTCACCGCCGCTGTGCAGGATGCCTCTCTCAAGGGTCCCGCCCCCCTCCCCAGGGCTGCCAGAAGGTTTTTGGCCCCCAGATCAACTCAATGCCCCTATCCTCAGGAATCCTCTATTCGTGTCCGTTTCCCCGATATCGCTGCCGCCGTCCTACCCGAAGCCGGTTCTGAGCTCCCAAGGTCCTTCAGAGTCTCGGTTAGCCCGAAGGGCGCTGTTTCACTTACTATGGCTGACCACCTTGTTCCCGCTTCCTGTTACGCTCCCTTCTTTGATGTCTTCGCCGCAAGGCTAAATCAATCTTTCCCGGTCAATAACAACCCTTGGGAACACTTCCGCTATGCCCCAACCAATGTCCAGTTTGCCATTCATGGCCTGCCCATGGATGCCCACCTGGACACAGACGTGGAGCTCATCAGGAAAATGTTTTTGCGCGGACCACGGCGGTCCTGAATGCCCCTGAACACTCCTGGACCACCAGGGGGGTTTTGGTCCCAGTGGTTCTGCCTGGTCCGCGCTGATCCACCCTGGTCCACTTCGCATAACCGAGGTGCGCGAACGCGGACCAGGGGGACCAGCGCGGACCAGGGAGCACCAGGGGGACCGTAACTCCCTCTGGTGGACCAGGACGTGTTTTTACATTTTCCTGATGCTCCACCCCCTATTACTGGCTGGTGTTGACAACGCCAAAAATTTGATTATTACCCGCTCCTGTTTTCTAAATGCTGACCGTGAAGCCAGAACTAACGGTAAGAAAGCCTTCTCTGTCGTTGTCCATATCCCACCGGATCTAGCATGGGGTATGACCGATCCTCCCCGTATCCTCCTCTTTGGCGATAACCGTGAAGTTAAGCGAGCCCACTCCTCAAATGCCCAAACCCAGTATTTCAATTGCTGAAAGTTCGGGCACCAAAAACCTCTCTGCAAGGAATTGATTGTATGCCAGCTCTGTGCAGGGCCCCACTCTAAAGCCGACCATCGCTGTTCCAACTCTACCTGCCTCAAAGAAGGCAATCTCCGCCCCGTACTCGGCTGCTGCATAGCCTCCCCGGCCAGATGCCCCAACTGCCACGGCCCTCACTCCGCTATGGACAGAGACTGCCCCGAGCGCCCTACTGCTAACCCCATTCCAGTGGGTCCCCCCGTTGATGCCGACGACATGGACACTACTGAAACAGATCTCCCTGTCCCGCCCCAAGACCCGGTGCCCAATACCCCTGAGCCACGGCCCATCCCTTCGGGGAGAGATCCTTTGGTAACTCCTAGGCCGATACCTTCTTTCTCTTCCTATCGCCCTCCCTCAAGGTCGGGTCGTCTGCTCCCCGATGTGGACCCTAGCCCCTCCCCAGCTCCAAGGGACACCTCGGCCTCGCACCGATAGAGGTCTAACACCGCAACTAAAAACCTGAGGGGGCCGGCCCCCCTCCGCTCGCTTCATCTTGTTCAACATAACTGCTTAGGGAGCTGGAATCTGTTTCTTTCTTTGTTTAATTCCTTTATTAATTCCCCCAACTACCTGGCTATCGTGGCCCTTCAAGACCCCCCTTTCTGGAGGGGACGGCTTTCTACTTTTCAAGGTTTTGATAGCTTTTTTCCCTCTTCTCCTGCCCCCAAACCCAAATTTGCTTTTTATATTTCCTTGGCTTTTCAGAAAGAAGTCTCTGTCCTTCCCAACTCTATGGGTCGGTCCGATGTATTTTCACTTAACATGTTTGCAAATGACTTGTTTGGTGTTGGTTTTCCTTCCTTTTGTATTTTAAATTTGTATAATCTCCTAGGTAAAAGGTGGGGAGAAGTGTCAGTGCCGCCCCTCGTAGCTTTTCCCGTTTCTGTTCTTCCTCTCCTTGTGGTTGGAGATTTTAATTTACACAATCCCCTTGCTGACCCCTCCCGCCGCCACTCCACAGAGGAGCTGGCTTTCTCTTTTCCGTTCTTCCAGAGGGCTTCTGAACGGGGTTATTCCTTCTTGAATACCCCAGGTGTTTTTACGAGGTTTCCTCTTGGGGGCACTGCCAGGCCTTCTGTTATAGATTTTGTGTTTTCTTCGTCATCCCTGCATCCTTTTGTTCAAGGATAGGACACGTCCCTACCCTCTACCGGCTCAGATCATGTTCCTATTTCAATCTGTTTACAGCATTCGAAATTGCACCCCCCCCCCGGCTCCCAACTGGCTTTTGACAGATTGGGTGGCATTATCCCCCTATTTGGCCAACTTGTCTTTCCCACCCCCTCCCATGAACCCCCCCTCATTGCTCTGGAGGCATGGTTTGACCATGCACTCCGCTCGGTTACCTCGCTTTTGATCAGTCATACTCCGCTTTCCCCCCCCTCAAGTAGGTCCAAACCTTGGTAGTCCCCGCTGCTGTCTCTCCTTCATCGTGAATATCACTTCACATCTCACAAGGCCAAGGCCTCCCTCTCCCCACAAGACCGGGCGGCAGCTAGGCTTTCCAAAAATGGGTACTTCAAAGCTATTAAAAGCGCAAAAGGTTCCCACTGGAGGTCTCTTCTGGCTGACACCACCCCACGCTCTATCTGGACGGTCAAGAAGTTTTCCCTAGGCCGACTCAGCTCCGGTTTCCCGTCCTTCCCCAACGCCGTCACTCCATCGGATATTAACTCCTCACTTTTGGCTCACTTTTTCCCGACAAGATCCGCCCCCACGCTGCCAGCTAGACTCTCCGCCTTTAACGACCCCCCAGCCCTCACTGCCCAGCAGGTCGCCTCGGCCCTCTCCAAATGTTCCCCGTCCTCTACCCCTGGCCCAGACACTATTCCATACTCTGTATGGAAAGCTCTCCATAAGGCCTCCCCATATATTTTGACCTCCCTCCTGGCCCCGCTCCTTTTATATGGACACCATCCTGCCTCCCTCAAGCGCGCCCACGGGGTAGTCCTAGATAAGCCTGTAAAGGCTTCCTACGACTCCCTAGCATCCTTTTGCATCATCGTTCTGCTGGAAATGGTATCCAAGATCCTTGAGAGAATTGTCGCCTCCTGCCTCTCCGCTGTCGCCCGGTTCCAAGGGCTCCTATCCCACAACCAATCGGGCTGGCTCCCAACCCTCTCCTCCTTCGATGCCTCTACCACGATGGTTGACTCCGTCCGCACCCTGCAAAGGTCCCGTAGGAAAGTTTCTTCTCTTTTTTTAGACATCAAAGGTGATTTTGACAATGCTGATGCTTCTATTCTTTCCTCCCTTCTTCACAGGAAGATGGTCAATTGTTACTTGATTTCTTGGGTGTTTTCCTTTTTAACTAACAGAAGGTGCTGTTTGTTGTTTTAGGGTTCTCCTAAGATTTTTTCTTCCGTTACTGTTGCTTCTTCCTCTTACCGTACCAATGTCAAACTGCTCCAAAGGACCTTCGGTGTCATGAAAGCTAAAGCCATGGCAGTCAAGGTTGGTTTTTCCATCCCCAAAACGGAACTTATCCATTGGCGTACCCCACATCAGAGGGACCACCCAGGTGACCCGAGGCCCCCTCCTATCTCCCTGAATAGTCAGGTGATTTTTCCCGCCACCCAGCTTCGATGGCTGGGGTACTGGTTTCTTCCGAACATCTCATCAACTGCCCACTTCTCCCGTCGTCTCGCCCTCTCGCAAGCTGCCTTCGCGGCGGTCAGGAGGCTATCGGGGTCGGGATCCGGGGTCTCCCCACACCTCTCCCACAAGTTGGCATATTCCCTTATTTTCCCCATCTTGTCCTATGGTGCAGATCTCTTCGTTCCGACCAAGGGCCTTCTTCACAAAATGGACATCCATTGGCACCACGTCCAAAGATGGGTCACCAACTGTTTCAGGGCCACTCCCACCACTATCCTAGCCGTGGAGGCTGCCCTCCCCCCTTTCTCAGTGCTCCTTGGTCACAAACGCCATATGGCGGCTTTGCGCTTATCCTGCTCCCCACCTACGATTAACCCAGCGGCAGCCCGTCTTCATACATCCTTTCCTTCCACCCTTCCCGACCGGGAGAGAGAGAACCTAAGGTCTCTCTGCATTGGCCTGGACCCCAACGTCAGGCCCCTTCTCTGGTCCACCGCTGAACGCAAACCTCCTGTGAGGACGCACTTACCAGTTGACGCCCTCGCCCACCTCGCTCTCCCCTTCATCGAGGGTTCCTCAGCCCTTCCCCTGCTTGGATCGTCTCTTCTTCCGGATCTCTCGGTTCTCCCTTCAGAGGTCCTCATGCGGGCCTCTTATTGCACCCTCCAGGGCAAGGCTCGGACCATGATGTTAGACTCATGGAAGGCCACTGCCCCGCCACCGGCATATTATCGTTTCCCGCTCAGTACGATTCCACACCCTTTCATGGGCCTAGGCAAATTCATGGCCGGCCGAATCCATCAAATGCAGGCCCAGAAAAGCTACCTGGCTGCCCACCCCTCCTGGTCCCAACCTGATCTCTCCCCCCTCTGCCCCCTGTGTGGCGAGAAAGATGAGACTTTTAGCCATGCAGTCCTTCGTTGTGCAGCCAAAGCTACTCCCAAGGCAAACCACCTCTAAGGTTTGTCCTCGGTTGGGGCTGACTCCCCACTTTGGTCCTCTGCCCATCTCCTGCTAGGGCTCGCCTCCTACATCAATGAGATCTGCATCAACTTTCCTCCTACCATGGCCCCTTATGAGGTTTCATCTCCTGTTTCGATGGTTTTTCCCTCCTGTCCAGCTGCTAAGGGTTTTTTCGAGTCGTCTCCGTTATGTCCTACTTGATTTTAACGATTGGGTTGATTTTGTTTACTTTTGTTTTATGGTTTTTCTGGTTAAGCTTGCATTGGTTTTGATTTTTCTTGTTGTGAATTTCATGTGTTGGTTTTGTGTCGAGTACTTGACATAGTTTGGAGATGATATTTTTGAGTTTTTACTTTGTTGTTTTGCATTGGGATTAAGGTTTTCTTTACGCCATAGCTAGCGCTGCATGCGAGTTCTTGTACCTTAACAATGAATATATGAGATCAAAAAAAAAAAAAAAAAAAAAAGCCAAGTACGGTGCTACGAACCATCTCCTCTACACCTCCGGCGATTGAAATCTCAACACCACGAGAAATCAGCATCACTTTTGACTACCCACACTCTGAGTGAGCTGCACCCCCCCCCTATGATAGATTCGGACTTGGGCACCCGTTTCTTAGGTTCCATCTATCCTCCTTTCTGCCTTTGTTTCACGGTTTCACTTAACATTCGCACGGTCGGTAACACCCTCGCATACATGTTACAGACGGCTGGGATCCCGGTTCGCAGTAAGAGAAAACCTTTCACCAGACTCCAGTCGATTTCTCTGCTCTCTTCGATTACATTTCGCTCGAAGCTGCCTAGTCAGACATGCACACGTTTCCGATAGTTCCTACGATACCTGGGTCTACCCCTCCTCTTCTCCTGGTCTTGTCTAATTGCTCAGTCACAGCTACACTTCCTCTCTTTGGCTGGTACCCTACTACCGCTCGGCCTTGTGTCCCCTGCGGCTTTCCACGATCGCATTCTCGGTTACGCTCTATCGTGGTATTACACTGCCTTCTTAGTTGATGTCAACGCCTTGGGCTCGGACCAATGTCGGTCGCCAATCTTTCTCTAAGGTCACTTGAGGCCGTCCCTAGTCAGATGTTTCCATTCTTTGTTAGGTTTTCACTTAGTAGAGTTTCTGTCTTTCCCAAATGTTTGGGTTTTCCTTTGTAAACTTTTTGTTTGTTCAGGGGAGCTTTCCGAAGGGTTTTCTGCGTCTTCCTGCTTGCTCGCTAGGAGTATTTTGCTACATTTTTGTAGGTGAGATGTGCGGTTGGGCCCGTACCATAGGGTCTTGGGGGCGTGGCTTTAATCCCATGAGGGGAGAGATGCATAGGTTTTTCTTGGTCATAGCTAGTGCTGCATGTCTGGTTTTTCCTGGTAGTTGTACGAAAAAAATGCAAAACTGATATAAAAAAAAAAAAAAAAGCCAAGTACAGTGCATCTGAGACGTCAAAGTAACTGGGTCTGGCAGTGAGTCAACAAACAGGGTGTACCAGAGAATGAAGACTTTGGCGTACGATACTACAGCCGCCTCAGCTCCTCTCACTGTATTTCCCCGTGACGGAGTATTTGGCCAGATGCGCTTATGGTATGGTGTGCTCGATTCGCTGGCTAGACTCGGACTTCTAACTCCCGATATAGTAGCACTGTGAGTGGCCAGTGGGGACGAATATCGGGCTATACTGGATGACAGGAGCACTGGTGGAGTATCCGCTCTACCGGGCATTATATGTCCTCAAGCTGCTGGCGTCTGTCTAACAAGTGCTGCCTCCTGTGATCTGGAGGTGGTCAAAACTCGCACAGTCCATACGCGATTGTTTGTTTGTCCATCCGCTGTTTGTAACTGATGACGACTCCCTGCTCCAGTAGCTTCTGGAATATCGTTGTCTTCTGCATCTAGCTCAGTGTCTGATTCAGTCTGATCCGATCTGCGGAAGTTTTGGTACTCATCACTGCTTTCATCGCTTAGCCAAACTGTTTCCGTTAGTACTTGTACATCATGTTCCGTTTCAATATCAGCATACATCGTACTCTGAATAGTCCTTCTCCGGGCAGGCTTTGCTGGTCCTTCGAGTGCTCCGGTTGCGTTTGGCAGTCCATAGTGCAAATACGATAACTGCCCGTTCGGCAGTGTACTAGACGAGTTACTGGATTGGTTATGTTGCATTCCCAACCTCGATCTCGCTGATCATGCCCCATCGGATACGGCTTCCCGTCTACGTTGGCTCAGATTTCCTACTCGGAGAGTTCGCTGACGGCGTGAATTGGCTTGTGGTTGTCTAGACATGGTAGAATGCTGAATGGTAAATCAATGTTAGGCAAAATAGGAATTAGGAGATAGAACAATGGAATGTATCTTTCGTATCGTGAAGATGAGGAATATGCGGTTATATTCAAAGGATGCATCAGGTCTTATACGCTAGGACTTAGAGGGGGGGGCTGGTAGAATTACACACTATCACTCGGTATTGAAAGAGAATATTCGCCTTTAAAAAGGGGTTTTCTGCTTGTTCAACATTATGATGGTAATTTCGATGCTCTCAGGTATGATGATTGTCTGGACTCTGGTTGAAAAGGTTCGACGAGATGGGCGTCACTAGTGTCGGAGACTAAGCAAAATCTAGCCACAATGAGTATTAGTTAGCGACACTAATTCTAGCAATACACTCGCCACGCCTAAAACGGATTAGGATTATCAAACCTCATCTCCAGATGTCGAATCAACACCACTGAACGTATAGAAATCTAGATTCACGCCATGCACTCATGAGTTTGACTAGTTTAGTTTGCCGACACCAGCCTGGTTAAGGACAGAATGCGCAGCGTGACTGATCGAGGAAAAGAAAACTCAGATGTTAATGTAAGAAGGTGTAAGGACTACCACTATCATAACAGATCGGGACTGCTAGCGAGAAGCTGAAGCAAGAGTACCCAATGATATCTTTACTATCATATACTAGCTAACGAATCACAAATAGAAAATTCTAACTAAAGTGAAATTAAGATCTAGCATAAGGTACTAGAGTTTGGGAAAAAAGAAAAAGAAAAAAACCCCTCGAGAAACTAGGAAAATCCCAAATTATTTTCATCCAGCCCCGCATCTTTTTGAGCGGCGCAGTTGGGGCTATGGTGATTGGGTGTTGCTTGGAGCACTACCGGTACTAGGCGTCATAGAAGGCCTTGGGGCCAGATATATCACGGGAGCTGCCAGTTCAGTCATGGGATCTGCTTGTTCGGTCCCTCTCTCTGGAGTTGTCTGAACCTACACATCAATCGGTGAAACGGTGGGGGAGACTGGGTGTTCATCGTAGATTACAGGTAGACGAGAAGGAGAGGTGTCCTGGGAACCATCGAATCCCGAACTCAGCGTAGCTGCTAACTCATTTTCTGTCATGTAATCTAAAAGCCAGGGCATCTCCCATACAACCTTCTGGACATCACGGTGTTGCGCTTGTGTAGACAGCACAGAAGGTCTAGAGGTCAATTCCTCCGAGTATGGGGCAGGCGGATTAGAGCCCACGACTTCCTCTATTTCCAATGAGATAGCGCTCCGTTGTGTCGAGGGGTCCGGGACTTCCGATTCCTCTTCCTACATTGTCAATTAGCTATTGTGTTTTGATCTTCATGTTAACTGACAGCCCATTAGGTGTCGATACTTACGTCGTCTAAAACAATTGTTCCCCTGTCTGGAAGCGTCTGCTGTTCCCTCTCGCTCTCAGACTTTGGCCATTCCTTCTCCTCCTGCTCCTGCTCCTCATCCGCTTGCGTGGCCCCCATGGTAGTGTCCTAAACCTTTCGACTGAGAAATGGATATCTCCCGTTTGTAGGTTCAGTCATCTGGGCTCTATCCTCAGGTGACTCAACCACCAAGAGATCGAGGAGACCTTGGCCATGGTTGGTAAGTAGCCACGCTAGAATGTCATTATTGCTATGGAGAAAGATGAGCTGTCGGAGGGGGAGAGGATTTTCGGGTTCTTGACCTAAGCTGACGGCACACTCACCAGTCGCCGCAATCAGATATCGTGGGTATCCAATACCCTCCTCTACACGGTGCCCTCTAACCACCCTGAGCAGACATTTTATGCTCTGTGTTGCCAGGACACCACAGGCGATTCCCCGGTCAGTGTCGCTAGCACATCAAGTACGGCTGAGGAACGGATACCCCACTTCTGGAGCACCCATTCGGCAAACCATCTGGATTCTTCCTGGCCGTGGGCAATAGGTTAAGGCCAAATCAGACTGAGACTCTGTCAAAATGAGTTAGTGCGAGGCTGACGGAAGATAGATGGAAATGATCACTTACTCGGAGATTCTGCGACGCCTCTACCACTGGCACGCGCTGCCATTCGACGCAGGTTAGACGTGTAGAGATTCCTGGCTGAGTCTTTAACTAGGATCCTCAGTTGACGAGTGAGTTCCCCGATATCATCTATATGGTACATGTATGTAATCAGCGTGACCTGAGTGCTCACGGGTGAAATTGAGCGAACGAAGCTAGTGATTGTATCTACTAGGGAGTCTGTCAAGTGGCCGGGGTCCAGTTTGAGGACTCTCATATAGGCCTTGAGCTCGTTACGCCAATTTGAGTAGACGTCTGATTTGATGCCAGGATCTAGGAGCACAGACCACAATTTGGCATAAGCAATGTCGCCATACCTCTGTTACGGGGTAACTAACTCAAATGAATAGAGAAAGCTAGGCCGGATCATATTTGAGATAACGGAGGGAAGTCAGAAAGGCTCAGGCCAGGATGGTTCGATAAAGGTAAAGTAATAAAATAGAAGTTCTCGAATTTTTAAACTTAATAACTAGTTATATTATTATGGTCTCTTCTCTGTTGCTTGATTTTCTCAAACTCCGGGGAATAGCCCTTACTACTTATACTAAATTCTCGCTACTTCCTGTTTCCTAACAATCATGTATCTTTCTAAGATTTCAGCTTCGTCAAAGGAAATGCGAATACTCTTTCACCCTGAATAATTGTCCCACTCGAACTCAGAGAACTCCCGACATCTATTTCATCTGAGGGTGTCCCGACTCCACCAGTAGGTAGTCTTCGATCTCTTCGTCCTAATAGACTAAGTTCATATATGTGGTCACAATGCCAACATACCAATAGTCTGTTATCGTGAACTATCGAGTGATCAGTTCGAATAGCCAGATAATAACACATAATACATAATATGCATAAGCACTGGATAAGGAGTAAAGTATTCTCACACGAACCATCTCCCGTACACACTTGGCGATTGAAATCTCAACAGCACGAGAAATCATCGTCAACATCCACCTCCCGCACTCCCAGTGAGCTGCAACTCCCTATGATAGATTCGGACTTGGGCACCCGTTTCTTAGGGCCTGTCCCTACATCCTCTCAAGTTTTTGCTTCGCGTATTCTCCTGGCTTCTTCGCAGTTGTCTCGCGTCCTCGCTTAGCATCTACACGGTCGGCAACCCCTCGTCATACCTGCGTTTCGTCGTTTAGCTTCGGGCGATCTGTGAAGTAGCGGCACTGGTGGCCTTGCTTTCTGGTATTGCACCCTCTCCTGAACGGTTCGGTCGGTACGGTCGCATCGCGAAAAATCGTGACCCCTTGGTGGTCCTCGTCTCCTGCGTCACTGTCCTGGGTCTACCCCTCCTCTCCTCCGCTTGGTTTCGTCCCGTGGCTCGGTTACAGCCAACAACCCCCCGCACGCCGTCGGCCTATCTTTGGGCCGGCGCACCTCCCCCCCTCACGCTCGGCGGCCTGCGCCACCGGCACCTTTCCGCCACTTGCGCCTTAGACTCGTGGACTCCCTCGGCTCCCCCCGCCACACGCTTTCCATTAGCCCCGACTGCCTGGTCTATATGGCCCCGGTACAGCTACCGCTTTGTGTATGGCTACGGATCTTTGGTTTTCTCCTTGGGATCGACAAACGTTCTTAGTGGCGGATGGGCTTTCTCGCGGTTTGATTTCCTATGGGTTTTGGTATTTTTGGTTTTGCTCACTGTCGGGTTGTTTCTTGGGTTTTTCGGTAGATGTTTTTGGTTCTTGTGGTTTTCATGTATTATACTTTGTTGCTGTATTCAGCGCCCGGGCGCTTGGTGCGGGTTTTAGACCAGGGGTTTTGCCCCACGGTTTCCACCGCCTCGATGAAGGGCTGGACTGTGGTGGAGGTTTGTTGCGGCCATATCCCTTGTGGATTCGTGTTATTTTTGTACCTTAAACAAAATTTAAAATATGATAAAAAAAAAAAAAAAAGAGTAAAGTATTCTCACTTTATCTTTCCAATCAGTAATCAGCTTCATGGAATGTGAGTTCTTCCGGTATCCCGAGTAGTCAACATAGATGCCTCTAGTTGCTCCTACCATGGTGAGTTGAGGTTGGATCTACACTCATCCATTTCGGTGGCGCAGCCTCTACTAATAATGGTGAGCTATTCTTGTATGCGTAACACTAGCTCTCTCTTCAAAATGATTTGTCCCCAAATCCTTTTTGATATAATACATGTGTAGCGATAAATATTAAATATTAAATCCTTTTAGTACTCTACAAGGTAGGGTGAAAAACCTTCCACGTTTGCTTGGCCACGGCAGGAAAACCTTTCCGAGTAATACTATTTAGCCCAATGATGGCATTTCCGGGTTTTCTCTATGAATCATATCTACCAATTCCTTCGCATTTCCCAAATGCTCAGGTGGTTCCCAGGTATTCTCATCTTCTGAACACCCTTTCCATTTAACGAAATATCGTATCTCATGGAATGTTTGAGGTCTTCCTCTAACCCGTCTTGCGTAAGAGATTATTTCACTCTTAATGATTTTCTCCACCTCCAATTTAAGCTCTCCATCAATCTCTTCGGGTTGTATAGGCGGTTATTCTCGAGCCGGTCGAATAGAGGTTTGGTAGGGTTTGAGTAACAATACATGAAATACCGGATGGAATTTCCAACGGTCCGATAGTTTGATTTTATAGGCAAGGTTTCCTCATTGTTCAAGGATTTTAAATGGGCCGTAGAGTTTGGGGGCTAGCTTTTTCGAAGGGCGTTTTGTGCAAATATTTCTTGCATTCAGTATAACCAGATCTCCAATTTTGAAGTCTGGTTGTTGCTTAGCCTTTCGATCGTGATATCGTCCCATGGCTTCCTTTGTCTTTTCGAGAGATTCTCTTACTTGTTGATGTATCGTTTGTATCCAGTGAGTATATATATTGGCTCCTGGATTCCGGGCTTTTCGTTCTTTTAACCATTCAGTCTGAGGATGATAACCATAGTTTGCGAAGAAGGGGGTCATTTTGTGTGCGGTCGTGGTCGAGTTGTTATAAGCAAACTCAGTGAGGGGTAGAAGGTGGTACCAATCATTCTGATCGTAATTGACAAATATTCGGAGGTAACCTCCTAGTATTTGGTTGACTTGTTCTGTTTGTCCGTCAGTCTGAGGGTGGTACGCACTTGACATCTTTCGTTTAATCTTGAGTTTAGTGCACAATGATTCCCAAAATTCGCCAGCTAACTTCGCATTCATATCTGAGATGATTTCTGAGGGTAGCCTGTGGTATTTTCATACTTCTTTAAGGAATGCTTCTGCTATATCCTATGCAGATGCTTTTTCTTCTAATCTGATAAAATGTGCAATTTTCGTGAACTGGTCTACTATGACCATAATCTGTGTATATCCTGCTGAATTTAGTTGTTGAATAATAAAATCTACGGAAGTCGAAGCCCAAGCTGCAAAGGGTACTTGTAAGAGTTGAAGTAAACCGAATTGTGCATGTCTTGGCAACTTAGCTTGTTGGCAAGTAGTGCAGGATCATACATAGTCGTTAACCCAGTCGGCGAGTCCTTTCCAGCAGAAATCTTGGGTAATGATTTCGAGTGTCTTATCTTGTCCAAAGTGCCCTGCTACTTGTGAATTGTGACATTCTTTGGCGATAAGTGTTTGCAGGTCTTTGTTAGCTGGAATATATAGTCGGTTTTTGTAGTAAAGTAGGTCATCGGAGAGAGTCCATTGCTTCGGCAATTCCTTTCCTTCTCTTATTATAGTTTCCAATTCTTCCTTTCTCCGCAGCCAATCTTGATCTTCCTTTGCCACCTGTCGAACTTTTTCTAAAAAATCAGTCTCAAATTTCTTAAGGTTTGCCTTTGCAATAATAGCGTTAGACAATAGAACTTGTCCTTTTCGAAGTATCGGGTGGTGGTTGATATCTGAGGTATCATAAAATTCTTGTATGCCCTCGAGTGGAGAAAGCATATCGTTGGTTGAGTTTCTTTCAACTTCAATCCTCGCCCTGAGCTGCCAAATCCTTGTTCAGCTCTTTTAGTTTCATCCATCTCATCCACCTCCATCCAGTCTTGATCATCTATTCTTTCCACCATGAGTTGCGCAATGCGATCTCCTTTCTGAATCTCGAAATCTGAAGAGCTATCATTAAGGAGAAGGACTTTAAGCTTGCCTCTGTAATCTGCATCGATAACTCCAGCATCTACCAATATAGCTTTAGTTGCCAAGTCACTTCTTGGAGCTATGCAACCGTAAGTACCACTTGGAACTGCAATAGCTAATCCGGTCTTAACAAGTTGTCGGTTCTTAGCCAGGATCATTAAGGTTTCGATACTGTAGAGGTCATGTCCTGCCGCGAGTCTGGAACCTAGTGTTGGGATTCTTGTATTTTTTGACAGTCTTTGAACTCGTATCTGGTTTTCTGTCTCTGACTGAGGAATTTTCTAATAGAAAGGTGAAGAGGTTTCACCCCAAACAATCGCAATTTGGAATTTGCCGAAATATTTAGGTTGTAAAATTTGCTGCTCGCAATGCGTAGCTCCCTCTTCAGGGCGGTACTCCGGCCGCCTGCTT